>CATIWC010003336.1:0-90211 GCA_948472305.1 Vicia faba
TATATATATAGATATATATATATATATATATATATATATATATATATATATATATATATATATATATATATATATATATATATATATATATATATATATATATTATATATATATATATATAATATATATATATATATATATATATATATATATATATATATATATATTATATATATATATATATATATATATATATATATATATATATATATATATATATTATATATATATATATATATATATATATATATATATATATATATATATATATATATATATATATATATATATATATATATATATATATATATATATATATATATATATATATATATATATATATATATATATATATATATATATATATATATATATATATATATATATATATATATATATATATATATATATATATATATATATATATATATATATATATATATATATATATATGTATTAATTTCTAAATATGTATTATATATAAAAAATAATAATATTTAATATTTATAAAAAAAGTATATTTTGCATAAAATATTTTCAAAAAGGAAAATATAATAAAATCAGAAAATAAAGTATATTTGCATTATTTTTCCTATATATATATATATATATATATATATATATTTATTTACAAATGTCCCTATAAACCAATAAATACTTAAAAAATATAAAAATGGTGTAAAAAATATTTTTCATGTTTTTAATATTATTAGCAAAAATAAATAAGTCAAAATGAAAAAAGAAAAGTCAAAAAATCATGAGAATAAACATAATGGGCTCAAGGGGTATGAAACCAAAAATGTGGTGTGAAAAGAAAATCAGAAACAAGCCCAGCCCATGAAGCTTCTTCTTCAACCTCTGAACAAAAACGTTCAAAAAACGCGCGCCTGTACTTCCAATTCAAACACCTGGATTCTTTGATCTTTTGCACAAACTTCCAACATAAGAAATGTTAAGCATTGAATCACGATTCTAAATATATAAAAAACTCATCCTAACTCTCAGAAATGAGAGAGAATTTTGACATTCCCAAATCCTGACCTAAGTTTTCTACCATATTCAAACCTTAAATTCTCACAGCTCAAGCAAAATAAATGAAAAGTAAAAGCATGAGCAGATTCAGGGGCATGAGTAGAACACTTCTTATTCACAAACTTAGAGCTAATGATGCCTAGACTAAGAGTTAGAAGTTCAAGAAAATACCTGTTCAGTTGAAGTTCTATCTGGCAATGGGGAGCTTTCAGAGCAAGATGATGATCTGTACAACTTGCCTGAAGTGTGGTGATGCTATTCCAATGCTTACTTTGCCTTGAGACACCTTGAATCGAGCTATGGACCTTCAACTGCAAAATAAGAAAGTGAAAATGGTGGAACTGGTTAGAGGAATTACAGGTCGTGTTTTAGGTTTTGGTTAGCTTGCATTGATGCTAGGGAATGTGTTTGATGAGCTTTGGGCAAGAAATCATGCAAGGGATGAGAGTTGGCCCTCAAACTGCAGTGAGAACTCTGTTTGAGCAGTTTGAAGGTGGTTCTGAGTTTGTGGAGGTGTTGGAGGTATTGGAGTCGTGTGCTAGCTTAGTTAGGATGATTAGAAGGTGTACAAAACAATTGCTTAAGTGTTCTAATGCTGAGATCAAAGTTATGTTATGTTATGCCACTTTTCTTCACACTTAAGCAAGCAAAGCCAAGTTGATGTTCTAGGCAAGTAGAGGCCCCCTAAACATGCTGCTAACCTTGTCTTGATCAGAGTGTTTCTCTCATAATATTGTGCCAATTGGATTTGATCTGTACCTCTTGGATTTGCATTATGACATAAAGCTTGCTTTTGCAAAAATGGCCATTTTACTTTTTCCATTTATGGCTTAATTCAACATGTAATGCACAAACTCATGAAACAAAGCCTTAGCACAATGAACATGTATTAAATTATTGAGTGTTGGATGGTTTAAGGGCCTGTAATGTAGCACAAACTAAGCTGACTTGAAAATGGCATAAGTTATGAACATGTACATGACCAATTCAAAAGTGAGTTTTTGCCATATTGTGAAATTCGATTCTCTCAAGTTATGAGGTTGCTTGATGAGTTCTTGGACATTTTGGAAAGCTTGGAATGTGTACTACAATACATCTTTGAAAAGCAAATTGAAATTCCAAGTGGAAGTGTATGGAAAATGGCCTTGAAGTTAGGTAGAAAACCTTGCCAAAATAGGTTAAAATTTCACTAAGTTAAGAATGGTTTAGTACCCTTATTCCAAAAATTGTAACTTGAGATACAAGCCTCATTTGGGAAAACTTTGTGAATCAAAGTTGTAGATTAGGCAACAAGCTACAACTTTCATGTTTTGACTTTTGCTTGAATCCAAATGAATCTTGGTGAGAAAGTGGGGCAAAGTTGGGAAAAAATCAGGGTTTTTCATAACTTAGAAAAATTCTAAGTTATGAAAAATTCTCATTTCAAACCCTAATTTGCAATTTTTGATTTCTTGGTGAACAAGTTTCATGATTTGGCATGTTTTGATGAAAAAGGAATCTTGACTCTCGATTTTGACCAAAAAGTCAAAGTTTGACTTTTCAGTATACAGTCAAAATTGATCAATTGACTGGGAAATTCAACTGTTAATCTTGTGTACTTGGGATCTTTTGAACTTGTTGAGCATGTCAAGATAATTCCATGGGGTTCTTGAGTCCATATGTGAGCTTGGTTTGCCATTGGTTGGGTCAAACAGTCAAAAATTTCCTTTGTGCAGTCAAAACCCTAAAAATGACCATTTTGCCCTTTTGGTGATCTGATCAAATTTCTTGTGGAATTGTGATACAAACTTGATCAAATGGTTCATATGAGTTCATAATGTTGATGTCGGTCAATTTTCATGAGATTTGACTGTCAATTGGTCACAGTTGACTTTTTCCCCAATACAGCTGATTTCTAGGTCAATTGTCCAATTGACTGGGCAAAACATGGAATCAAGACTTGAAACTTGATATGGATAAACTTGGGAGTCCAATATGAAGCATGAAAGTCATCTTAGGCATTTTAGGTCAAAACATCTTTGTGCAAACACAAACCCTAATTTGGGTCAACAGTGCAAAGAGAAGTCTTGAGCAGATGAAACCCTAACTGGATCTTGACCTTCAAAGGTTTTGTGGTGAGAAATCAATGAGAAATGGGAGGGCAAATTTTGGGGTACAACACATGGCAAAGAAAATCCTTCGGGCAGGATATTACTGGTCCACAATGGAAGCTGACTGTTACCAACATTCTCGGACATGTCATAAATTCCAAATCTATGCTGATAAGGTGCACATTCCTCCAGTTCCTCTGAACGTCTTGACAACACCTTGGCCTTTTGCAATGTGGGGAATTGATATGATTGGCGAGATCAGACCTACGGAATCTAACGGGCATCGCTTCATCCTGATAGCGATTGATTACTTTACGAAGTGGGTTGAAGCAGCTTCCTTTGCCACCGTAACCAAGAATGTCGTGGCACGGTTCATTCGGCACAACCTGATTTGTCGATACGGTGTACCTGAGAGGATCATTACGGATAATGGTACCAATCTTAACAACAAGATGATCACTGAGCTCTGCGAGCAATTCAAGATACAGCACCACAACTCTTCTCCTTACCGGCCGAAGATGAATGGGGCTGTAGAAGCAGCTAATAAAAACATCAAGAAGATTGTGCAGAAGATGACAGTGACCTACAAAGATTGGCACGAGATGTTACCGTTTGTTCTTCATGGGTACCGTACCTCAGCACGGACGTCAACAGGGGCAACTCCATTTTCCTTGGTCTATGGCATGGAGGCAGTCTTGCCTATCGAAGTTCAGATACCCTCTCTCCGGATAATGAAGGATGCAGGTTTGAGCGAAGATGACTCGATCCAGACCCGGCTTGATCAATTAAACCTAATCGACGAAAAGAGACTTACTGCTATTTGTCATGGTCAGACGTACCAAAAACGGATGATCAAGGCTTTTAACAAGAAAGTCAGACGACAAGAGTATCACGTTGGGGACCTGGTAATCAAGCGCATCATCCTACCTCAAGGTGATCCCAGGGGCAAATGGACCCCTACATACGAAGGGCCATTTGTGGTTAAGAATATCTTCTCAGGAGGAGCTATGATTCTAACCACCATGGATGGTGACGACCTTCCTCACCCCGCCAATGCAGACATAGTAAAAAGATACTACACATGATTAAAGACCCGCTAGGTTGACACACCTAGGCAAAAATAAGGGCTTCCCGGCGAACCAAAAGGGTTCGGGCAAAAATAAGGGATGAAATGAAAAAATCTGTACACCCGGCAAGTCGAAAACCTGAAAAGGCGGCTTGGGCAAAAATGGGTACCCCGGTGGACTGAAAACCCGAAAGGGCGGTCCAGGCAAAAGTTAGGGATAAGCGTAACACTATGTATCATTGGATCACCCTGCATCCAGACTTCAGTATCAAATATCAGGCTCAGACGGCACCAATCAATCAACTTCATCGTCAACTAAGCAGCAAAGTGATGAGGCGCTTGAAGACATAAAGGCGATAGCAGAGTTGGAACCCGGTGGGATTTTTCACATAGCTGTTTTATTTTCCATTTCACAAATTGTATAAACTCTATGTCGTTCGGCGGCGTTCTCTTACTAGGACGTCAGCCTCTTGTACACAAAAACGCCTATTTATAGGCAAATTCTAAAAATCAATACAAGCTCATTTTCCAGACAAACTGCCAATTGTTTTTCCTTTATCTGCTTTGTTTTGCAAAGAACGTCCAATGTTCATTTTTGATATATGCATTTGACATTCATTTCTAATCACAAATATTTGCATGCGCAACAAAGGACTAATTACAGGTGACATCAGAAACAGGGGCAATAATAATTGTCTAAGTGGTTTAGTTTCTCTGTCCACCAAGGTACCAAGGTAGGTTCAGCTGAAGAATGTGACTAAGATACCTTCACTCCCCGGGAGTAAGACAAATCAGCAATACTCTCCCCAAAGCAGGGTTGGTCTCCCATCAGCCCCAAAAAGGCACAGTATCTCCAGCAAGTCAGCAACACTCTCCCCCGAGCAGAGTTAGGCTATTGTCAGCCCTAAGGAAGTTGGATATCCCCAGAAGATCTCAATATTCCCTAGCAGAGTATACAGATATTCCTCAACAAGCATCCCCGACAGTCTTAATATTCCTCGATAGAAATATAAGATTGTTCCCCGGTGAAATACCAGACACCCCAGTGGAGCCATTTCCCCAGTGCAATCCTCAAAAAGTTTCCCCAAGAGAGTTGAACCATCTCCCCAGTAGATTCTGGAAGCTTGTCCCCTGCAGAGTACAAATATCTCTCCCCAACCATGTTCAAAAGTTATTCCCCACCAGAGCCTAACTGGGTTATCCTCAGCAAATTACAACGGAAGGATCGTCCTCAGCGAAGTTCTTCCTATCCCCAGTGGAGTTCATCAAATCCCTCAACAAAGCTTATCAACGGAATCCCCAGCGGAGTTATCGTTAAAACCTCAGCGAAGCATCTCTTCCCACAGAGTAATTCCCCGCAGAGTAATCTCTTCACCAGATTTATTCCTCAACAGAGTCATCTTCTCCTACAGGTTTATTCTTGCAATCAACTTTGCTCATCATCCCCAGCGAAAATGAAGAACTCTACTCTTCAACATCAGCCCAGGATTCAACAAACTCTCGGCTTTCGTCAAGGATTTATTTTCTCAGACGAAGATACATTCATAAACATCAAATTGTCATACATCATGATATATGCATATACGCATCATATCACACAATCTCATTTATTCATGAAACATCATGACATCACGCATTCCATACATCATGACATTGCATACGACTAATGTTTTGCCTTTTCAGGAAAAGGTCAATCAAAAGATATTACCATCAACTTTTGAAGTTCCAGATTCGATACCTGTATCTAGCCAGGGCATATCTGTGAGCGAGAGATTAAAGATCAACACATGTATCTAGCCAGGAAATCATCTTTCATTCTCAGGTCAGAGGTCTACGCCTGTATCCAGCCAGGAAAGCTATCTCTACCAACTTTTTGAAGTTCCAGATTCGATACCTGTATCTAGCCAGGGCATATCTGTGAGTGATTGATTAGAGGTCTACGCTTGTATCCATCCAGGAAAGCTATCTCGATCAACCTTTTGAAGTTCCAGATTCGACACCTGTATCTAGCCAGGGCATATCTGTGAGCGACTGATTAGAGGTCAACACCTGTATCTAGCCAGGAAATTATCTTTCAGTCTCTGATTAGAGGTCTACGCCTGTATCCAGCCAGGAAAGCTATCTCGATCAACCTTTTGAAGTTCCAGATTCGATACCTGTATCTAGCCAGGGCATATCTGTGAGCGACTGATTAGAGGTCTACGCCTGTATCCAGCCAGGAAAGTTATCTCGTTCAACCTTTTGAAGTTCCAGATTCGATACCTGTATCTAGCCAGGGCATATCTGTGAGCGATTGATTGTAGATCTATACCTGTATCTAGCCAGGAAAGTTATCTACATGAAGAGTTTGGAGATCAACACCTGTATCCAGCCAGGAAATTATCTTTCATTCTCAAGTCAGAGGTCTACATCTGTATCCAGCCAAGAAAGCTATCTCGACCAACTTTTTTTTAAGTTCCAGATTAACACCTGTAACTAGCCAGGAAATATCTGTGGACGACGGATTGTAGATTAATACCCGAAACCAGACAGGACCATCATCTACTTGACCATCATCAGGTAACCCTACATAGGTTCCTTCTTTCAACCTACCAAGTTATAATTCAACAAATGGTCTCCAGATGGCATCTATAAGCCCATCCCCCGACAAGATTCTACCAACAATCTCCAGATGGAATCTATAAGCCCATCCTCTTATCTATCATCTTTCCAAATGGCATCTGTAAGCCAATTCCCGACATCACATTGCTGATACTACACCATGCGAGTGAAAATTTCTGGGCACTTTAGTGTTCAATCATCTTCCACCTTCGGATCACGAAAGGCACGCAAGCCAATCTACATCCTTAGGTTTAAGAAGATTGAACAGGGGCAACGAGTCGCCAGTTCTGTGATCGGTGGAAATAGAACTGACTGTTTTGAAATGTTGGTTCGCGAAATGTCGCGGTAAGCAAGAGTCGCCACCGTCTTTTATTTTCTCCAACAAGGAAAGGACAAAAGCACAGCAAAATTCCTTTTCGAGATGTTTCTCCGTTCGGGAGGTAGATTATAGAAAGGGAAGGTGTTAGCACCCTTTCTATCTGTGGTTATCCACGGGCTCTTAGGTACTTGCTCACTATGTTTTCAAAATGTTTTGCTTTTCTTGTGTTTAGTTGGTTTTGAAAAAAGTTTGTTTGAAAACTTCGATTTAACTCTTGTATCAGTCTTCAAGAGTGTATGAAGTGTTTGTTTGAAAACTTTTGTCAGAAAAGTGTAGGTGCGAAAAGTATTTTCGTTTTGAAAGAGCAAGTACCTGAGAACCTCTACCTACTCAAAAGAAATTAAGCTGTATAAATGTCCTTTAGACAGTACTATCCCACTATTGAGAAGTAGGTAGCACCGTCGTTGGAGTTTTTCGGGTCAATTCGATTATAGGGACATGTGGTCACCAAAGCAATAGTAAGACGCCTTAGCGGTAACCCTAATGTCTTAGATCGTTTTATCCGAGGCAACCGTTTCGAGGCAACTTGGATCTTTAGACAGGAGGGCGACCTCTAAAACACCCTATACTCAATGACCACGTCGAGGCAACCATGTGAGGTGTACCCTAAGAGTGGCATGTGCGAGTGTATTGTTTTTCAATTAATTTTATCTTTGTACATGTCATGGATGAGCTATGTTGATTTTAAGTTTAAGAGAAGTCTTGTCATGCATAGCCTAGTTAACATACATCTAGTAGTTAATAGTTTGCGGGAAAATAAATCTACGCTATTACAAGGCGTCGGGTATTTACATCGCCAAAAACAAACCCTTGAAAAGTAAATTGCGGGAAATTAAAGGAAAGCGATAAAAAGAGTCCTAATTAAAGCTATTACATTCCGGGAAACAGATACAATAATATGATAAAATGGATCGCGTGCGGGAAATTAAATCGGATGCGAGTTTTTTGGATTTTGACCCTTTTTTATTAAAGAAAGGATTTTTGTTTATTTTTGAATTAAATGGAATTAAATTAAATGAACAATTAAATTAAATTAAATAATGAAAATATTTTTGGATTTTTGAGTTTTTAAAGAAATAAAATAAATTGAATTAATGCTAATAAAAACCTAATATTCTAAATTGATTTTAAATATTGCAAAAAATATTAAAAGTTAAATCTAATTAAAGCTAAATTGATTAAATTAATTTATTTACAAAAATAAAAGTGATGAAGTTAATTTTAATAAATAAAATATTTTTTTGTGTTTTTGATTTTATTAGGAAAAAATGTTAATTGGTTAGTGATTAATAAAAAGAATAACGATTAATTAATTAAAGGAAAATAATAAAAATAGAGAGAGAGTTTAGGAGTATATTTGCCTGATTGGAGGGGTGAAACAACTGTTGGTGTCATGTGTAAACTGTTTTTTTTGGCCATTTGTGTTTTGGCTTTTGGCCATTTGTGTTCTGGCCTCAACGTTCCTTAACCTTCTCAGGATGTCTGTCTCGCCATGTATTGGTGTCATGTGTAAGCTGTTCTGTTTTGGCCATTTGTGTTTTGGCCTCAACGTTTCTTAATGAACCTGCATGGGATCCTGTCTAAATCTTCCGTGTTGAATTTCATGAACACATTAAATAAATTACTTTATATCATAAAATACAAATAAGTCAATATATGAAGAAATTTAATGTTTAGGTCAATATGACATGTATGAATGATTATACCCTTTTGATCATGGAGATCAAATCAACCTTACCCTTACTGGAAAAGTAGTGACATGAATGCTTTTATGCCCTTTTGATCATGGAGATCAAGCCAGCCTTACCCTTACTGAAGAAGTAGTGAGATGTTGGTTTGTAACTGAGATGGCTTGTTTGTAGTGAAATGTTGGTTTGTAACTGGGATGACTTGTTTGTAGTGAGAGAGAGATTTGTAATAAGGATTTCAAGGTTTTAGGGTTCTTGAAAGAATTTGATATTCTGACAGTGTTGTGACAAGGTTTTTTTTCTCTCCTTCTTGTTTGTGTGAAAAGAATGTGATTATATAATGGAAATTAGGGTAAAGAAAATGGGCTTTGAATGTGCAATTGGGCCTCCAATGATCACTTGAGTTCGTCACTTTTCAGGCTAAATCGCAGGGACTTAAGTGCAATTTTTGAAGTTGAAATGTGAAAACAAAATGTAGCCGATATCGAGAACTAACTCCTGTCCGAAAATCAGCTCAATCGGATAAACGGTGAATTAGTTATAAATTTTTGAAGTTTCAGCTCAGACAAACTTATTTTGGGTTCCAGTGTCAACTCTGACACGTTCTTCAATAAAAAACTGGTATTGATCGGAGCATAATCCGGTCTCGACTTTTGAAGCAAAGTTGTATATCTATGAGTCAGTGACCTTGTGTAAAAATATGAGCCCAATCCGATAAAAATTGACCGAGTTATGAATTTTCGAAGTTTCGGCCCAGATGTAATAATATTCAGCATTCAGGATTTTCGGCGTGTCACGCACTCTGAGCAAAAAACAAAGGCCTTTTGAATACCTTTTGAACTCAATACCTTCTATGAAAATGTAGCCAACTCAATTTGTGAAATTTTGGCGCCGGAACCAGCTCGATACGATGAAAATTGACCAAGTTATGATTTTCCGAACATGACGCAACTAAATTTCTGACACAAATTTCCTGTACGGAAATACTTGATAAATCCGCATTTTTGAAGACCTTCTGATCGAAATTGGCTTCTAGCTGTGAGAGATGAAAACATAGATGACGTCAAGATGGAATTTTGGCCACCAGAACGGGTTCAAAACGAGCCACGATCTTCAAGTTATGAATTTTTTAGTGCGTAAAAACTGCACTTTCAGCACACTTTTTTCACCATATTTCTTCGAGAAAACTCACACAGTCGGATACCTTCTGAATTTGAACATACGTTAGGACATTAAGGAGCACTTGAGGTCATTTGGATGTAAGGACCTTGATGCAACACAAAATCCTAATTTTGAATTGACTGCCTTAGGAGATGATTTGACTGTCCAACTCTTGAGCCATCTTGAACAACTTGGAGATGATTCTTGACATGTCCTTGAGGAATATGGGAGGGCAAATTTTGGGGTACAACAATACGCATTTATCATTCATCATAACATAAGCAGGTTTCTTGCAACAAATCTCCTCATCTCTCTACTATTTATTTCAGTAAGATGGATCTTGAGAAAACGATGAAGGACCTCTAAGCTCAGAATGCACAGTTTCAACAGTTGTTCTTAACTCTGGCCAAAGGACAAGAAGAGTTGAAGACCTTGCTGGTTGAGGAGAAGAAAAAGAAGACGAAGAATATAACCAGAATTCTGAACATGGGAAGAAGATTCCAAGGGCAGACAAGAAGGGCCTTAGACTTTGCAACAACATCCGGCGAGAAAGACAATCAAGACAGGAAGGGCAAGGAAATAATTGTTCAGTTTGATTAAGAAGAGGAAGAGGAAGGAGAAGACTATTCTGAATAACAATATCCTCCAGCCGACGACAAGTATAAGCATCTAAAAGAACGGTTAAGTGCAATGGAAATTCAAAAAGTGCCTGGATTGGACTTTGAGGAGTTGGGACTGGTATAAGGGATTGTCATTCCTCCCAAATTTAAAGCACCTGTGTTTGCCAAATACGACAGAGTCTCATGCCCCAAAATGCATCTCCGGTCCTATGTGAGGAAAATCCAACCCCATACCGCTAATAAGGATTTATGGGTACACTTCTTCCAAGACAGTCTGTCTGGAACTCAACTTGATTGGTTTTATCAGTTGGAAAGAGCCAATGTTCATAACTGGGAAGATCTTGCTGCAGCCTTTTACAAACAATACCAATACAATGTTGATATTGCGCCTACCCTTACTTAACTCCAGAGTATGGCCATGGTTTCAATGAAGGCTTCAAGGACTATGTGCAAAAATGGAGAGACTTGGCTGGAAGAGTTCAACCTCCTCAATCTGAAAGAGAGTTGGTAGACATGTTTTTTGGCACCTTGTCTGGTTCCTTTTTCAATCTCTTAATTGGGAGTTCATCGGCGGGTTTTACTGAATTGATATTGACTTGAGAAAGGGTAGAAGCCGGGATAAAGAATGGAAAGATTCAAAAAGATGCATCCTCTACTGCTGTAAGGAAGCCATTCATCAGAAAGAAAGAAGTGGTTGTTGTGTATCCTTAGAGAAATAAAGATAGGGCCGAACGCCGTCTAATTGTGAGGGCTATTATGATTCCTAAACCTGCGCCTGATCAACAAAGAAACAACCAACCAAGAATGGAAAGACCGGTCAGACAGTTCACCCGAATTAACATGACCCTATCTCAAGTATTGCCAAATTTGTTAATATCCAACCTAGTGACTTTAAAAGAAGCTCCAAAGAATCCTAACACAACCTCTCCTTATTATCATCCTAATGCCCGCTGTGCATACCACTCTGAGAGTCCCGGCCATGACACTAACAACGGTTGGGCTCTAAAGAAAAAAGTACAAGACCTGCTTGAAGCCAAAGAGATTGAATTCGATGCGCCAGAAAAGCCCAATGTCATTTCTGCCCCTATGCCCAAGCACGTCCATAATACCAACGCCATTGAAGAGGATATGTTTGTTACTTCAGTTGATGAACTTATGACCCCACTCTTGACTATCAAAAAGAACTTATTGAATTCCAGTGTTTTCCCGGGATGTGATGAAAGTTGTCATTTATGTTTGTCCTCACCAACCAGTTGTCCTTTGTTGAAAGCAGGCATTCAGTGCCTAATAGATAACAAGGAGATTTTGTTCGAAAATACTTTTGTTCCACCTGTTTCTTATAATGATGTTTCCATTGTGACCATTTCCGACAATTCTTCCAGGGTCTCCACCAAAAGACCTGTTAGAATTACATCAATTCCTAAAGTAGCTCCTTTGATAATTACAATGCCTGGACCAGTCCCGTATTTGTCAGACAAAACCGTACCATGGAATTATGGGGGAGATGTCTACTACCACAGTATCAAGCAAGATTGGCCAGCTGTCGAAGATTCAAGTTCTGAGAAGATTGACTTCGATATCAGTAATATTGTAGGGACTAGCAATATTACCCGAAGCAGAAGGATATTCTCTCCAAAAATTGCTCCTCCAAAAGCAGTTTCTGGACTCGTAATCATTCCTGTTGTTGTTGCTCCTCCAAAGGTTATTTCAAGTCCTACCATCATCTCTGCTAATACTCCAACTGACAAAGCTGATACAACCCCTATTATCACTCCTACTAACATTCCTGCTGCCAAGTCAACCAAGACTCGAGGTAAAAGTGTTCTGATTGAGCCTGTCTGGACGAAGGCACAATCATTGGCTATCCCTGAGACCTTCGGGAAGAGATGGAGGAAATTCTAAAGATCATAAAAAGAAGCGACTACAATGTAGTTGAGAAACTGGGGCAAACCCCATCTAAAATTTCCATGCTGGCTTTACTACTATGTTCCGAGGCGCATGCAAAGGCCTTGGTAAAATTCTTGAAAACTGCCCATGTACCCCAAGAAACATTTGCCGATCAGTTCCAAGACTGCGTAGCCAGCTTGACTGCAGATAATGGCCTAGGTTTTTCGGATGCTGGTTTGACGCCAAGAGGAAGGAAGCATAATGAGGCATTTCATGTCTCAGTGGAATGCATGGGCACAACCTTGGCTCATGTTTTGGTGGACACCGGATCGTCTCTGAATGTATTGCGTAAAAAGGCTCTTGATGGGATTGACTGTGAGGGATTGACATTGAAACCAAGCAATATAGTAGTGAGGGATTTTGACGGTTCGAAAAGAATGGTGCATGGGGAAGTGGATATCCCCATAGTGGTTGGAACCCAAACATTTGATTCAACTTTTTATGTAATGGATATCCGCCCTTCATATTCCTTCTTGCTATGCAGACCGTGGATTCACAATGCTGGCGTTGTCACTTCTACGTTGCACCAAATGCTGAAGTATCCAATTCAAGGGAAGATTATCACCGTTCATGGAGAAAAAGAGTATTTGATCAGCCATCTCAATTATTTTAGATATGTGGAATTAGATGGTGAATTTATTGAAACTCCATTCCAACACTTTGAAGAAGTCCCGCAAGATGTGGCAGTGACCAAGGCTGTTCTCAAGATCACAAGGCCTCTACTCAGGATGTCATCTTTGAAGGATGCAAAGGCAGTGATAGAAGAAGATGGGTGCACTATCTGGGGATAACTCCAAGATATCCCATACAAGTCTGATAAGTTTGGCCTGGGTTTCACTTCAGGTTCCTAGAAGGCTGGACGCCGCGCTCGTGCTGGAGGACCACCCCTGAAGATCAGCAACCGTGAAGTCAATGCGGTAGAGGATGATGAAGACAGCTACAACCTGGAGGATTGGATTTTCCCAACTGTTAGTGGAGGGCTCAACAACTGGGAGGCTAGAGACTTTGTCCCGATCAATTTTATACCATAATAATTTGTCTTTACATTTTGTTGGATCTGTAATATTAAAACAATTCAGACTCTTAAAACCTTGTGTCTTACTCAAGGCACAATGGTCTATTTGTAAGGGTTATCATCTCATTTCCATATGACATCAATGAATCATGGACGTTTTTGCATGAAAACTTTGTGATCATTGCTTTTTCTTTTTTACATTTTTATTTCTTTCAAAGATAGCTATACCTTACACACACTCACACTCACAATGCAGGTCTACATCCATTCGGGATCCCATGGGTAACAATTATGCTATGGCTTTGTGACTCTGAAAATCTAATCTACCAAGCCGAAGATGAAGGTGAGGAAGATTGTGAAGTACCAGGGGAACTTTCCAGGTTATTACAACAAGAAGAGAGAACCATTCAGCCCCACGAGGAACCGGTGGACAACATCAATCTAGGTACCGAAGAAGACAAAAGAGAGGTCAAGGTGGGTGCCAATCTGGAACCCAGTGTCAAGGAGCGTCTGATTCAGTTGCTACACGAGTATGTTGAAGTCTTTGCCTGGTCGTATGAAGACATGCCAGGACTTGATGCGGATATTGTGGTACATCGTCTACCTACAAAAGAGGATTGCCCACCAGTAAAACAAAAGGTTCGTCGAATGCGACCAGATATATCAGAGAAGATTAAAGCAGAAGTCATGAAACAATTCAATGATGGATTCTTGGCCGTCACCTCCTATCCACAATGGGTTTCCAATGTTGTTCTTGTGCCCAAAAAGGACGGCAAGGTACGAATGTGCGTGGACTACATAGATTTGAATAGGGCAAGCCCTAAGGATGATTTCCCACTCCCCCACATTGACATCCTAGTTGACAATACGGCACAACACAAGGTGTTTTCCTTCATGGACGGTTTCTATGGCTATAACCAAATCAAAATG
Source organism: Vicia faba (assembly GCA_948472305.1). Taxonomy (NCBI): domain Eukaryota; kingdom Viridiplantae; phylum Streptophyta; class Magnoliopsida; order Fabales; family Fabaceae; genus Vicia; species Vicia faba. The sequence continues at coordinate 14,530 of CATIWC010003336.1, forward strand.
GTGCCTGAGAACATTGAGAAGACAACCTTTGTCACACAATGGGGCACATTATGCTACAAGGTGATGCCATTCGGACTGAAGAATGCTGGGGCAACCTATCAGCGTGCCATGGTAGCTCTATTTCACGACATGATACATCACGAAATAGAGGTCTATATGGACGACATTATAGCTAGATCTCAAACAGAAGAAGAGCATCTTGATCATTTACAGAAACTGTATGAGAGATTAAAAAAGTATAAACTAAGGTTGAACCCAAATAAGTGAACATTTGGAGTAAGGTCTGATAAACTCCTAGGCTTTGTCGTCACCAATAAAGGTATTGAAGTAGATCCTGCCAAGGTGAAAGCTATACAAGGGATGCCTGCTCCTCGTACTGAGAAGGAAGTCAGGGGATTCTTGGGACGCTTGAGCTACATTTCTAGATTCATTTCTCACCTGACAGCTACCTGTGAACCAATCTTCAAACTACTAAAGAAAGATCAGGTAGTCAAATGGAATGATGAGTGCCAAATTGCTTTTGACAAAATCAAAGAATACCTGAAAGAGCTTCCTGTTTTGATGCCACCAGTCGAGGGAAGACCATTGATCATGTATCTGACCGTTTTGGAAAATTCAATGGGGTGTGTGTTGGGGCAGCATGACGAGTCTGGCCGAAAAGAGCATGCTATTTATTACCTGAGCAAAAAGTTTAACGACTGTGAAACAAGATATTCACTGCTCGAGAAAACTTATTGCGCTCTGGCATGGGATGCTCGCCGGCTGAGACAGTATATGCTGACCCATACTACCTTATTAATATCTAAAATGGATCCAATAAAATACATCTTTGAGAAACCTGCTCTCTCTGGGAGAATAGCGAGATGGCAGATGATCTTGATAGAATATGACATACATTATACTACCCAAAAAGCAATAAAGGGCAGTGTACTAGCTAATCACCTTGCTCACTAAGCTGTGGAAGACTACCAGTCCATGAAGTTCAAATTCTCGGATGAAGACATCATAATGGTAAATAACTATGAAGAATTCAGACCATATGACGGACCTGAACAGGGATCCCGATGGACCCTGGTTTTTGATGGGGCATCTAACGCACTCGGCAATGGTATTGGTGTCGTACTCATATCTCCTGAAGGGTGTCATACTCCTTTTACGACAAGACTCTGCTTCAATTGTACAAATAACATGGCGGAATACGAAGCGTGCATCTTTGGTCTCAAAGCTGCCATAGACTTGGGGATCAAATCTTTGAATGTATTCAGAGATTCAGCTTTGGTTATTATCCAGATCAAAGGGTAATGGGGCACCAAACACCCTAACCTTATCCCTTACAAAGAACATGCTTTGACATTTCTCCCACATTTTGAAAAGAGTACCTTTGAGAATTTCCCTCGAGAAGAAAATCAGCTAGCAGACACACTAGCCACAATGTCATCTATGTTTAAACTTAAAAGGGATAACGAGGCTCCCCAGATCACCATTGAACGAATGGATGAACCAGCACAATGTCACGAGATTAATACTGAAGAAGTAGTGGACCAGCCTTGGTTTCATGAAGTCAAGAGGTATCTCGAGACTCAAGAATATCCAGAAGGAGCTTTAGTCAATGATAAGAAGTTCTTAAGGAGACTCTCTGCTAAATTCTTCCTTAGTAATGGCATTCTTTACAATCACAACCATGACTCTGTGTTACTTCGGTGCGTAGACAAGGTTGAAGCTGAAAGGATCATGGATGAGTTACTTGAAGTCACTTTTGGCACCCATTCCAGTGGGTATAAGATATCAAAGAGAATCCTACGGGAAGGCTATTACTGGTCTACCATGAAAGCAGATTGTTATCAACACTCTCGAACTTGCCACAAGTGTCAGATTTATGCTGACAAAGTGCATGTACCTCCGGTTCCTCTGAATGTCTTGACGGCTCCTTGGCCCTTAGCTATGTGGGATATTGATATGATTGGGGATATCAAACAAACAACCTCCAATGGACACAACTTCATTTTAGTGGCCATCGACTATTTTACCAAGTGGGTGGAGGCAGCTTCTTTCGCTTCCGTTACCAAGAATGTTGTAGCCAAATTTATCAATCATAATCTCATATGTCATTACGGTATCTCGGAAAGGATCATTACAGACAATGGTACAAACTTGAACAATACTATAATCACCACCTTGTGCGAGCAATTCAAGATCCAACATCACAATTCTTCCCCTTACCGGCCGAAGATGAATGGTGCTATCGAAGCCACGAATAAGAACATTAAAAATATCATACAAAAATGAAAGTCACATACAAAGACTGGCATGAGATGCTACCATTCGCTCTCCAGGGATATGGTACTACAACTCGCACATCAACCGGAGCAACACCCTATTCTCTGGTATACGGCATGGAGGCTATCTTGCCTATTAAGGTCCAGATCCCCTCTCTGAGAATTATGAAGGATGCAGGGCTGAATGAAGACGATTGGATCCAGACTCGACTTGATCAACTAAACTTCATTGATGAGAAAAGGCTCACTACTGTCTGTCATGGTCAAATGTATCAAAAACGGATGATCAAGGCTTTCAACAAAAAGGTCAATGCCAAGTGTATCAAGTTGGGGATTTGGTAATCAAACGTATCATACGGCCGCAAGGTGACCCCAGGGGCAAATGGACTCCTACATACAAAGGAACATTTTTATCAAAAACATATTCTCTGGTGGAGCAATGATCTTGACCACCATGGATGGCGACGACTTGCCGCACCCTGCGAACGCAGACATAGTCAAAAGATACTACGCATAAGAGACCCGTTAGGTTGACACACCTAGGCAAAACAAGGGCATCCCGGCGGACTAAAAAGTTTCAGGCAAAAATTAGGGATAAAACAAAAAAATCTGTACACCCGGCAAGTTGAAAACCCGAAAGGGCGGCTTGGGAAAAAAAGGGTTTCTTTGTGGACTAAAAACCCGAAAGGGCGGTCCAGGAAAAAGTTAGGGAATTAAAGCGTATGACTATGTCTCGTTGGATCACCTTACGAACAACCTTTGGATTCAACTAACAAACTCAAAGGTTCTGATCAATTCAATCATCTTCAGACGAGGCAACAAATAGATAAGATGCTCAGAGATATGAAGGCTATAGCAGAATGGGAACCCCATGGGATTATTTCACATAGCTATCTTTTCTTTGTATCAAAATTTTCATTTTTTACGACAGTATTCTCATACCAAAATATTTGTCTCATTGTACAAAAATACTTACTCAAAGTCAATACAAAGATATCCCTTTGAAAGTGCAAAACTATCTGGTTTTTTTTCTTACTCTTGTGTTTTGTGTACAAAAACGTCCAATGATTCATTTTTGAACATATGCATTTGAACATAATTATTGTTTATAAATAAACAAAATAGAAAGACAATCACTGATGGCTTTAAGAGCTAGGGAAATCTCTCTATGCTATTTCCATAATCCCCCGCAGTGTGTAGTTCAATCCCCAGCAGAACAGTGCTTTCAGTTATCAATCTCCAGTAGAAGTCGTCAAATTTCTAAGAATTCCCCAGACATGATTTTTCAAGCAGTACACGATATTTTCGTTACAACAAAGTTTATTTCTCCAAGCAGAAACTCATCAACACTTATACTTCACAACATGAAGACTTATACTCCATTATCCTCAACAGTAGTCATGGATTTATTTTCCGCAATCCAATAGCAGTATAGTAGATTAGCTCACATAAGCATACATCGCACCAATATATCATAAACATTGATGACACGTATGCATTATACTATGCATTTCATACAACATAACATTGCATATTAGCTAACATTTTACCTTTTTCAGGATAAGATTAATCAACAGCTACCATTAACAATGCTCAAAGTTTTCAGATACAGTTCAGATACGCTCCAGACATGGATGACATTCTGATACTCATTCAAATTCATGTTTCAGATACAGTTCAGATACGCTCCAGACGCGGATGCCATTCTGATACTTATTCAGTTCTCAAGTTTCAGATACAGTTCAGATACGCTCCAGACACAGATGCCATTATGATACTCATTTAGTTCTCAACTTCCAGATATAGTACATATATGCTCCAGACACGGATGCCATTCTAATACTCATTCAAAATCAGCCTCCAGATGCGGTACAGATACGCTCCAGATACGGATGCCATTCTGATGCTCATTCTTTCAGCTTACTAATTACAATTCAACAATCACTTTGGATGGAATCTACAAGCCAATCTCCAACAACTTTCTATCACTTATCCAAATGGCATCTTTAAACCCATTCCCTCTACCATCACATCACCGAGTGCAAATTTCTGGGCACTCTAGTGTCCAATCATCTTCCACATTCGAGTCACAAATGGAAAAACTAGCCAATCTAACTCTTCAGGTTTAAGAAGATTGAACAGGGGAAACTGTTGTACCCCAAAATTTTCCCTCTCAATTATCAAGAATTTTCTCACAAGATCTCCCTTGGCTCAAGACCGCACTAGGGTTTGATAAGCTCAAAACACCTCCTCAAGCACTGATGACCAAAATTAGGGTTTGAGTTTGCACAAGTGTTTTTGAACTTTCTATGCCCCATATGATTTTCATGGATCATTATGGACCCCCAAGATCACTCATGTCAAGTTTCAATCCTTGGATCACATTTTTGCTCAGTCAATTGAACAGTTGACCTAAAAATCAGTTGTATTGGGGAAAAAGTCAACTATGGCCAATTTACACTCAAACTTCTTAATTTTTTATCCATACCAACATTTTAAACTTATATGTATCATTTGATCAAGTTTGGACCATAACTCCTCAAGAAATTTGATCAAATCTCCAAAAGGGCAAAATGGTCAAAATTAGGGTTTTGACTGAGAAGGGGCAATTTCTGATTTTTGACCTAGAAAATGGTAAATTGGTTTAAGGAATGATCTCAAGAGTTACATTTCATCATTTTTACCTAATAACATGGTTCAAAACATTGCAAGTCCATTGGATTGACAGATGAATTTTTCAGTCAACTGATCAAAAGTCAACTGTATATTGAAAAGTAAAACTTTGACTTTTTGGTCAAATTTAAGTGCCAAAGATCATAATTCATCAAAACATGTCAAAATATGAAACTTATTCATCAAGAAATAAAAAGTCAAGATTTCATTTTGAAAAGTCAAAATTTCTAAACTTAGAAATTTTTCTAAGTGTTGGAAATTTCATGTTTTTTCATAACTTTGAACAAAATTTTCACCATGATGCAAAATGATTCAAGAGAAAATTCCAACATGAAAGTTGTAGATCTCCATGAAATCTACAACTTTTCTTTACACAACTCCTTCCAAAAATGCTTGGATCTCAAGTTCTAATTTTATGAACACGTGGTCATGAAATTAAACACTTAGTGAAATTTTGCCCTAATTTGGTCAGGATTTTGACCTAACTTCATGGAACTTTTTTATATAGTTAAAAGGTGAATATTTAAAATAAATTCAAATATGGGTTGTAGAGCACATTGCAAGCTTTCCAAAATGTCCAAGAACTCCTTGAGATCATTCTTGAGTAGGGAGAATCGAAGAGATGAAATTAGGGTTTTGTCACTTGAATTACAAGTCATTTTTGATGAACACATGAACCAAATCCACGCTAGGCTTCATAATCCTTTCTTTGCAGGCCTCAAACTTGTTTGTCACTCTATAATTAAATGTTTAAACAACTTTTAAGGCTTTGATCCAAACAATTGAGCTATTATCCAAGTTGCATTTCCATTAATGGCACAAAGTTAACATTGCCATTCTTGTAAAGCAAGCTTTTTGCATAAAGTTCATTCTTGAGCCTATAACTTGTTCCCTCTGATCAAACTCCATCCACAAAGTCAGAAGCAATATTGTTTAAAGCATAACGACTCTATCTTAGCAAGTACACGAAGCTTTGAAACTTGAATTTCTCAAAAATTCATATGTTATGCATAAACTTGTGATTTTGAATTCTGATCAACAAGAGGTCTCCAAACTTGTCGCTTATAAATATAGTCACTATTTGTGAGCTAGAGGACGGGATTAAGCACCCTAAAATACACCAAAACTCTCTCAAATCTGAAATTGCCCAAAAACTCCATTGTTGCACAGTTTCTGACCTTGGACTTCAAACTCATATTTCCCTCGTGCGTTTCTTGGCCTTTTAGTTTCTAAAGCTTCCTTACATCAAGTGTAACCTATCCCTGTCCCTGTTTCATTACTGTAACATCATTTACCATATCCTCCATAACTAAAAACAGAGCATTGCACATTGACTTCTCTAGGTCATTTCAGCCACTCTCAACTCAAGCAAACCATTGCATTAGCTTCCTAGGACCTCAAGGAAGCTAACCTGATCATCACTACTACCTGAAACAAGATCAAACTCCAAACACGATTTCCAGTTTTGAGGTAAGTTTTCTCAACTTGTAACTCTTCATACAAGCATCATCAATAGTTTATTTGTGAACAAAACATGTAGATATCATTGCCCTGAAGCTAACCATGTCCATAGTTTCCATTAAGTTTGCTTGAGCTTAGAGAATTTTGAAACTGAAATTTCTAAAATTTTTAGGGTTCATATTAGGGCCATTAAAGTTCATGCTTGTCTTTGATCTATAGTTTTAATACTTTACATTTTTGGAATCGTGAGAAAATTTGCTACAAGTTTCATGTTTACAGTTTTCATTTTTGATGAGAAATGAGCAAGTTACAGTTGGTCTTGCTGGAGGTTGAAGATGAAGTCTTCAGAGCGCGTTTTGCCTTACATATTTATTATTTTTACTTATTGTGATGCGGTGGGAGAACTGACTTGAGGTTTTGCGTTTGTGTTTGCAAATGTCGCGGTTTAGCAAGAGTCGCCACCGACTTTTCTTGTATCCAAAAGGAAAGGTAAAAAAGCACAGGAAAGACCTTTGAGATGTTTTCTTGAGTTCGGGGGGTAGATCATGAAAAGGGAAGGTGCTAGCACCCTTTTCATCCATGGTTTTCCATGGACTCTTAGTTACTTGTTTAGATCACTTGCTTTACTTTTGAAATTGTTTGAAATGGTGCTTTGTGTGGTTTTGAAAGTATTTTGAAAAGAGCCCATCGTTTAGGCAATCTTTGTAATGATTCTCGTTCGTAAGAATGTATACAAAGATGTTTGTCTTTTGAAAAATGTTTCAATGTTTTGAAAGATGTTTGGAAATGTTTTTGTGTGTATTTGTTTTTTTTTTTTAAAATAGCAAGGATTGTTTTGAAGTTGATCAAGTAACTAGAAGCTATCTACCTACTCAAAAGTATTTCTTGTGTATTTTTATTCCTTTGACATTGTTGATTTACCATTGATTTGGTAAACAACCCTATCTTTGGATGTTAAACGGGACGGGCGTGGGTCACCGTATAACCATGATAACAATGTTGCCAAGTATCTTAGCATTGTTTGAGGGACCAAGATCATCTTGTTTTAGGCAACCTTTTGATAGCGTCATCGAGGGACTATGATCTTATTTTGTTTTGTTTTGCCAAGATACTTCGCGTGCGTAACATGGCCATTTAAATTTAGGAAACCAAGTGGGTGAAACCCTAAGGGTGCTTGTGTGCAATGTGTGTCATTTTTCATGCATTTGATTTGTCTTGTATTAGGTCTTGTCTATTTGTTTGGTTTTTGGTCTTGTCATGCAAACCCTAGTTTACTAAACATGGTATAAATACGATAAATTATGAAATGTAAACTAAGCTATTACAACAATTATTATGGGAGGGGGGATACAAGTTTTTGAATGGGGATATTGCACAAAATAAACCCTAAAAATACTATTACAACCCAATTGAATATTGTGCAAAATATACAAATATTTAAATATGCAATGCAATGTATTTATGAAAAAAAAAGTTTTGTATTTGTTTAAGGTATGAGAAAATAAAATTAATTAACCCTAGAAAATAAGGAAAAAATAATATTATTATTTTTGAAAGGGGGAAACCCTAATTTTTTATTAAAAGAAATATATGTTTCCTATTATTTATTTTGTCCATTTTTATACAAGAAAATAATAAATAATAATATGTACAATATTATAAAAATTAAATATGTATGAGAAACTGAATATTTTATATGTAAAATAATAAAATAAAAATGTATAGTATTTATTAAATATATTTATAATTTATTTAAGAAAATAAAGTCTATTATCCTAATAAGCTATTATTTATGCCAAAAAAATAATTAAAAAAATAAAATAAAATGCAAAAAATAAAGAATTTTTTTAATGATTTTTATGATTCAGAAAAATAAATAAAAGTAATAAATATAAAAATATAAAAAGAAATATGAAAAATAAAACAAATATGCAAGGGGGGTGCAAAAGTAATACAGGGGGTGTGAAAAGTAAAAACAAAAAGGCCAAAAATGCAAAAAGCCCAAGGCAAGCTTCGTCCCTGTCCTCTGTCTCCTCCTGCATGCGCTTTCAACTCAAACCTGCAACTTGCTCATACTTGCATAAAAACAAAAACTTGTAACATGAAATATGTAGCACTTAATCTCACGATTCCAATGGTATAAAATTTGTAACCTAACTCTCAAAGATCAGAGAGAATAATCAGCCCTAAATCGTGACCTAATTATTTCATGAACTTCAAGCTTCAAATTCTCACTGCTCAGTTAATATAAATGACAAGTATGCATATGTACAGCTTCACCATGTTATGGACTACATTTTTGCTTCACAAATAGTGGCTTGAGGATGCCTAAATAGAGAGATAGAGTTTTGAAAAATACCTCCTTCAGCTGGATTTGGATATGGCAATGTGGGGACTTTGAGTGAGGCCTGAGGATTGTGTGAGCTTCCTTGAACTTCCTACAACCTATTCCAATACCTAGCTTGCTTTGTGGATGGCCAAAACACTCTGTAGAAGTCAAGCTGCAACCTCCAAATTTGAAAATGGCAATGGCTGAAACATGGATTACAGATGCAGGGCAAGGGCTTGGATAACTTTGGTAGGATGTGTATGAAGTGTTTCAAATGTTAAAGGGCAAAACGCACGAGCAAAAATGAAGTTGGCAATGATTTTGCAGAACTGCAATGTTTGGGCAGAAAAATGATGTTTTTGAGTTTTAGGGTGTTTTGGATGCTATCAATTCGTGTTCTGAGTTGTGACAAGTTTGTGAATATGTATAGAATGGATACAAAGTCCACACTTCATCAGATGTGCAAGCCTTTGGACTTTTGCAACTTTTCTTGCTTTTGAAGAAAAGTGAAGTGACCACACTAAACATGCTTGTACTGGCTGGCTTGCTAGTTGCAGAGAGTTGGTATACATTGCTTGATATCTGTGGAAGTTGTTTTTACCAAAGGAACAGGTCCATGGCTCAAGGTTGATAAAGTTACAAAAGCTTGCCTTTATGAAAATAGCAATGTGCCCTTTATGCCATTAATGGAATTATCTCTTGTACAATGTTCCAAAAGCCAAAATAAAGCCTTTATCTTATAAGTTAGCATTAAATTATGGAGTGTAGAATGAGTTTAGGACCTGTAATGAAAAGTAAAAGCATCCAAGATCAGATTTGCAACTTGATACTTTGTGAAAATGGCATGAATAAAAATGATAAAATGCCAATATCTCTTCTTCGATTCTCCCTAACCACAAATGATCTTGGAGAGTTCTTGGACATTTTAGAAAGCTTGCAATGTACTCTAGAATCCATATTTGAAATTCATTTTGAGATACCTCTTTGAACTAGGTGAAAAATGTCCATGATGTTGGGTCAAAAACCTGCCTAAATTAGGGCAAATTTTCACTAAGTTATTTAGTTCATGGACCTATGTTCACAAATTCATAACTTGAGATCCATGAATCTTTTGGGAAAGGTTTGTGAAGAAAAGTTGTAGATTTAATGGAGGACTACAACTTTCATGTTGGAAGTTTTCTTTGAATCAAATTGCATCATGGTGAAAAAGTGGTGGAAAGTTGGGAAAAATAAGAAAATTTCCATACTTAGAAAAATTCTAAGTTATGAAAATTTTCAAATTCAAAACCCTAATTTTCAAAATTGGTTTTCTTGGTGAACAAGTTTCATATTTTGGCATATCTTGATGAATTATGACCCTTGGCACTTGATTTTGACCAAAAAGCCAAAGTTTGACTTTTTAGTGTACAGTTGACTTTTGATCAGTTGACTGGAAAATTCACCTGTCAATCCAATGAACTTGAGATCTTTTGAACCATGTAATTAGGTCAAGATGATGCCATTGAACCCTTGAAATCATGTTTGAACCCAATTGTTCATTGGCTAGGTTAAAAATCAGAAATTGCCCTTTCTTAGTTAAAACCCTAATTTTGACCATTTTGCCCTTTTGATGATTTGATCAAATTTCTTGAGAAGTTGTGATCCAAACTTGATCAAATGATACATATGAGTCTAAAATGTGGTTGTGGATCAAAAATTATGAAGTTTGACTGTAAATTGGCCATAGTTGACTTTTTCCCCAATACAACTGATTTTTAGGTCAACTGTCCAATTGACTGATAAAAAATATGGTTCAAGGCTTGAAACTTATTGTGAGCAATCTTAGGGGTCCAACATGATGTATGGAAGTCACATGAAGCATTGGTGGTCCAAAAATCCTTGTGCAAACTCAAACCCTAATTTCAGGTTATCAGTGCAAGGTGAGGTGTTTTGAGCTGACCAAACCCTAAACTTGTCTTGAGTCCAAAAGGTCTTGTGAGAAAAAACTTGATAAATGAGAGGGAAAATTTTTGGGTACAACAGCTGCCCCTGTTCAATCTTCTTGAACCTGAAGAGTTAGATTGGCGAGCTTTACCGTTCGTGACTCGAAGGTAAACGATGATTGGACACTAGAGTGCCCAAAAATTTGCACTCGTCAAAGTGTAGTTGAGGGAATGGGCTTAAAGATGCCATTTGGAGAGGTGATAGAATCTTGTTGGAGATGGTCTTGTAGATGCCATCCAAGAATGTTTGTTGTAAGTCAAAAGAATGAGCATCAGAATGGTGTCCGCATCTGGAACGTATCTGAGCTGTATCTGAACTTGAAATTTGAATAAGTGACAGAATGACTTCTGTGTCTGGGGCGTATCTAGACTGGGATCTGAATGAGTAACAGAATGGATTCCGTGTCTGGAGCGTATCTGAACTGTATCTGAAAGCTGAATCTGAATGAGCAAAGGAATAGCAGCCGTGTCTGGAGCGTATCCGAGCTGTATTTGTACTTAAATCTAAATGAGAAATAGAATAGCATCCATGTCTGGAGCGTATCCATACAGTATCAAGACCGTGAAATCTGAATGTGAATAAGCATCAGAATGGTATCCGTATCTGGAGCGTATCTGAACTGTATCTGAAAGTTGAGGTCTGAATGAGTAATAGAATAGCATCTGCGTCTGAAGCGTATCTAAATTGTATCTGAGTAAGGGCCAGAATGGAATCCGTGTCTGGAGCGTATCTGAACTAGAATCTAAATAAGTGACAGAATGACTTCCGTGTCTGGAGTGTATCTGGACTGTATCTTGAGTTGAGATTTGAATGAGTAACAGGATGACTTCCGCGTCTGGAGTGTATCTGTACTGTATCATGATTGCATATTTGTTAAACGGTAGCCATTAATCTTATCCTGAAAAGGGTAAAATGTTAGCTGAAACACAAAGTTATGTTGCATGAAATGTATGATGCAATATATGTGCTTTGTCAATGTTTATGATATATGGATGTAATGTATGCGCATGTAAGCTGATTCGCTGTCTTGCTGAGGAAAATAAATCCTTAACTGATGCCGGGGAAAATAAATCCTTGACTGCTGAGGATAAGAAATCCTTGGCGAATGTTGGGGATTAAAATCCTTGATGACTTCTCTGGGGATATAGGGATCCTTCATGTCTTGAAGTTGGAGCATTGATAAAAATTCTATTGCAAGCAATGCCATATGCTGCTTGAGTAATCTGCTTGGGGAAGCCAGAGAACTTGAATGACTTCTACTGGGGGTTACACCATGGGAATCCTTATTCTGCTGGGGAATAGGGAAAACTATGATGACTTTTGCGGGGAATTAAGAATGAGAATCTTCATTCTGTTGGGGAGTACTGAAAACTCTGTAGGGAAGAAGGCTTACTGTTGGGGAGTAGGTTCAGGAGTTTCGGTCGTCTGCCACTCTACTGGGGAATTATCCTAGGTTGGGGAGAGACAAAAGTTAACTGTTATCTGGTTGATTTTCAGGCTTTAAGGTAACCTGCTGGGGAATTTAGAGAAACTTGATGGTTTCCGCTGGGGATTGAGAGTTTGAAGTTTTAACTCTGATGGGGATTAAGGGTTTGAAATTTTGGCTCCGCTGGGGATCTAGATGATGTACTGTAGGGATTACTCCTGGAATAGCCTAAAGACATTTTCCTATCCTTTCAAACTGTCAGTAATTGTTCTTTTCCATCCTGTTTATTTGTAAACAGTAATTATGTTCAAAAGCATATGTTCATCAATGAATCATTGGACGTTTTTGCAAATAAAACACAAGTGTAAAGAAAAAGGCAAATAGTTTTCTGTACTTTGAAAGAGATATCTTTGTATTTACTTGAATAAGTATTTTGTACAAATGAGACAAACATCCTAGTAAGAGGATGATGTCATAAAAGTAAGAAAAATTTATACAAAGAAAGATAGCTATGTGTAAAAAATCCCATGGGGTTCCCATTCTGCTATAGCCTTCGTATCTTCGAATATCTTGTCCGTCTGTTGCTTCGTCCGAAGATGATTGGATTGATCAGAAGTTCAGAGTTTGTCTGTGAAGAGATTGTCCTTAAAGTGATCCGATGAGACATAGTCATACGCTTTAATTCCCTAACTTTTTCCTGGACCGCCCTTTCGGGTTTTCATTCCACCGGGAAACCCTTTTTTGCCCAAGTCGCCCTTTCAGGTTTTCAACTTGCCAGGTGTACAAATTTTTTTATTATTTTATCCCTAACTTTTTCCCGAACCTTTTTGGTTCGCCGGGATGCCCTTGTTTTGCCTAAGTGTGTCAACCTAGCGGGTCTCTTATGCGTAGTATCTTTTGACTATGTCGGCGTTCGCAGGGTGTGGCAGGTCGTCGCCATCCATGGTGGTTAAGATTATTGCCCCACCGAAAAGATGTTCTTGATTACAAATGGTCCTTCGTAGGTAGGAGTCCATTTGCCCCTGGGATAACTTTATGGCAAAATGATGCGCTTGATCACTAGATCCCCAACATGATATACTTGGCGTCTGACTTTCTTGTTGAAAGCCTTGATCATCCGCTTTTGATACGTATGACCGTGGCAAACAGCAGTAAGTCTCTTTTTGTCAATTAAGTTCAGTTGATCAAGTCGGGTCTGGATCCAATCGTCTTCACTCAAACCAGTATCTTTCATGATTCTCAAGGAGGGAATCTGAACCTCGATAGGTAAAACAGCCTCCATGCCATATACCAAAGAATATGGTGTTGTCCCAGTTGATGTGCGTGCCTTGGTACGGTACCCGTGGAGAGCAAACAGTAACATTTCATGCCAGTTCTTGTAGGTGACTGTCATTTTTTGTATGATCTTTTTGATATTTTTGTTCGCGGCTTCAACTGCACCATTCATCTTTGGCCGATAGGGGGATGAAATGTGATGTTGAATCTTGAACTGCTCGCACAGGGCGGTGATCATAGTATTTTTAAGGTTTGTACCGTTGTCAGTGATGATCCTTTCGGGGATACCATACCAGCATATAATATTCTGCTTGATGAAGCGGGCAACAACATTCTTAGTAACGGATGCGAAGGAAGCTGCTTCGACCCACTTGGCGAAATAGTCAACGGCCACCAGAATGAAGCGGTGTCCATTGGATGTTGTAGGCTTGATCTCTCCAATCATGTCGATTCCCCGCATAACGAAGGACCAAGGAGCTGTTAAGACATTTAGAGGAACTGGGGGCACGTGCACCTTATCTGCATAGATTTGACATTTATGACAAGTCCGGGAGTGTTGATAGCAGTCAGCTTCCATGGTAGACCAGTAATAGCCTGCCCGTTGAATCTTTTTTGCCATCGTATGCCCGCTAGAGTGAGTGCCAAAGGCACCTTCATGCAATTCAGCCATGATCTTTTCAGCTTCAATCTTTTCCACACAACGGAGCAGAATATAATCATGATTGCGCTTGTAAAAGATGCCATTACTTAGGAAGAACTTAGCTGAGAACCTCATAAAGAACTTTTTGTCATTTACTGAAGCTCCTTCAGGATATTCTTGAGCCTCGAGATACCTTTTGACTTCATAAAACCACGGCTGGTCCACTACTTCTTCGGTATTAATCTCGTGACAATGCGTCGGTTCGTCCATCCGTTCAATGGAGATTTGGGGAGCCTCATTATCCCAGTTAAGTTTAAACATGGATGACATTGTAGCTAGAGCATCTGCTAGTTGATTTTCTTCTCGCGGGAAGTGCTCGAAGGTAATCTGCTCGAAATGTGGTAACAATGTCAAAACATGTTCTTTGTAAGGGATGGGGTTTGGATGCTTAGTATCCCACTCTCCTTTGATGTTACTGGTGACCAAAGTTGAGTCCCCAAACACATCTAAGTATTTGATTCCCAAGTCTATGGCAGCCTTGAGTCCAAAGTTGCATGCTTCATATTCTGCCATGTTGTTCGTACAATTGAAGCAAAGTCTGGCGGTGAAAGGAGTATGGCATCCTTCCAGAGATATAAGCACAACACCGATACTGTTACCGTTACCAAGTGCATTGGAGGCCCCATCAAAGTACAGGGTCCATCGGGATCCTTGTTCAGGTCCGTCATATGGTCTGATCTCTTCAATGTTGTACAATGTCATGATTTCTTCGTCGGGGAAGTCAAACTTCATGGACTGGTAATCCTCTACAGCTTGATGAGCTAGATGATCAGCTAGCACACTACCCTTTATAGATTTTTGGGTAGTGTATTATTTGTCGTATTCCGTAAGGATCATCTGCCATCTGGCTATCCTCCCGGACAGAGCAGGCTTCTCAAAGATGTACTTTATCGGATCCATCTTAGATATCAGCAAAGTGGTATGAGTCAACATATACTGCCTTAGCCGGCGAGCAGCCCATACCAAAGCGCAACAAGTTTTCTCGAGCAGTGAATATCTGGTTTCACAGTCGGTAAACTTTTTTCTAAGGTAATATATGGCGTGTTCTTTTCGGCCAGACTCGTCATGTTGCCCCAGTACGCACCCCATTGAATTCTCTAAGACGGTCAGATACATGATTAGCGGTCTTCCCTCGACGGGTGGCATCAGGACAGGAGGCTCTAGAAAATACTCCTTGATTTTATCGAAATCAACTTGACAGTCATCGTTCCATCTAATTACCTGATCTTTCTTCAACAACTTGAAGATTGGTTCACAAGTAGATGTTAGGTGAGAAATGAACCTAGCAATGTAGTTTAGACGTCCCAAAAAACCTCTGACCTCCTTCTCAGTGCGAGGAGCAGGCATTTCTTGTATCGCTTTGACTTTGGTCGGGTCAACCTCGATGACTTTGTTGCTGATAATGAAACCTAAGAGCTTATCGGACCGGACTCCGAATGTGCACTTGTTTGGGTTCAACCTTAGCTTGTACTCCTTCAACCTGACAAATAACTTTTGCAAGTGATCAAGGTGTTCTTCTTCAGTTTGTGATCGGGCTATCATGTCATCTACGTAGACCTCTATCTCATGATGTATCATATCATGAAACAAAGCTACCATGGCGCGTTGATAGGTTGCACCGGCATTCTTCAGTCTGAATGGCATCACTTTGTAGCAGAACGTACCCCACTGTGTGACAAAAGTAGTTTTCTCCATGTCCTCAGGTGCCATTTTGATCTGGTTATAGCCTGAGAATCCGTCCATGAAAGAAAATACTTTGTGCTGAGCTGTGTTGTCAACCAGGATGTCAATGTGTGGAAGTGGAAAGTCATCTTTAGGGATGGCCCTGTTTAAATCTCTATAATCCACGCACATTCTCACTTTGCCGTCCTTTTTAGGCATGGGAACAATGTTAGCAACCCATTGAGGGTAGGAAGTAACAGCCAAAAATCCAGCATTGAACTGTTTCATAACTTCTGCTTTGATCTTCTCTGACATGTCAGGTCTCATGCGGCGGACCTTTTGTTTCACTGGTGGACAGTCTTCTCTTATGGGTAGATGGTGTACCACAATGTCTGTATCGAGTCCCGACATGTCTTCATATGACCAGGCAAAGATCTCCATATACTCATGCAATAGCTGAATTAGGCGCTCCTTGACACTCGGCTCTAGATTGACACCTATTCTGATTTCCTTTTTATCTTCCTCGGATCCCAAGTTGATTGTATCCAACAATTCCTCATGAGGCTGAATTTCTCTTTCCTCTTGCTGTAGTAATCTGGCCAATTCCCCTAGCACCTCACAATCTTCCTCACCTTCGTATTCGGCTTGGTAGATCAGATCTTCAAAGTCACTGAAGGCTATAGCAGTATCGTTACCCATGGGATCCGGAATGGAAGGGTACCTGCATTTGTGAGTGTGGGTGTGTGTAAGGGTATAGCCATCTTAAAACAATAAAATGTAAAAGAAAGACAATGAGCATAAAAGTTTGTATATGAAAAAGCGTCCATGATTCATTGAAATGACATATGAAAATGAAATAAGAACCCTTACAAATGGACCGTTGTGCCTCGGGTAAGACACAAGGTTGAAAAAGTACGAATTGTTTGTGAATTATTACAGATCCAACAGAAATGGAAAAGATAAATTACTGAGATATGAAAGTAATCAGAACAAAGTCTTTTGCTTCCCAGTTGCACAGTCCTCCGTCGACAGTAGGAAATATCCAGTCTTCCAGGCTGCCATCTTCTTCACTGTCCTCTATTGCATTAACCCCTTGGTGGCTGATCTTCACAGGCGGCCCTCCGGCACGGGCGCAGCGCACAACCTTCTGAGCGGTCGAAGTAAATCCCAAGCCGAATTTGTCTGATTTGTAAGGAAAGTCTGGAAGCTGCCCCCAGATGGTGGATCCGCCTTCTTCCACTACTGCCTTTGCATCTTTTAGAGAAGACATCCGAGGTGGAGGTCTTGTGATCTGAGGAATCGAGGATACCACCTTGGTCGCTGCTATTTCTTCAGAGACTTCTTCAAAATGTTGGAAAGGGGTCTCTATGAAATCGCCATCTAACTCTGCATAACGGAAGGAATTCAGATGAATAATCATATACTCCTCCTCCCCATGGATAGTTATGATCTTCCCTTGAACGGGGTACTTGAGCATCTGATGCAAGGTGGAGGTGACAACACCGACATTGTGGATCCAGGGGCGTCCCAACAGATAGGAATAAGAAGGACGGATGTCCATCACATAGAATGTGGAGTTGAAAACTTGAGTTCTCACCTTGATCGGGATGTCCACCTCTCCATGGACCATCCTCTTAGAACCATCAAAATCTCTAACCACTATGTTGCTGGGTTTTAAAGTCAGACCCTCACAATCCAACCTAACAAGGGCTTTCTTTGGCAAGACGTTTAAAGACGATCCAGTATCAACCAAAACATGAGCTAGGGTTGTTCCTCTGCACTCCACTGAGACATGTAATGCATCATTGTGTTTTCTCCCTCTGGGTGTCAAGTCAACATCGGAGAAGCCCAGGCCATTATCAGCTGTCAAATTGGCCACAGTCCTGGAACTGGTCAGCAGACGTCTCTTACGGCACGTGAGCTGTCTTCATAAATTTGACCAGAGCTTTGGCGTGTGCTTCAGAGCAGAGCAGCAGGGCTAGCATATAGATCTTGGAAGGGGTCTGCCCCAGTTTTTCAACCACATCATAATCACTCTTCTTAATGATCCTCAGGATTTCTTCCATCTCCTTCTTGGATGTTTCAAGAATAACTAGTGATTGAGCCTTCGTCAGGACAGACTCCTCTTGAACATTCTTTCCTTTATTCTCAGCAGTGGGAATAGGGATAGAAAATGTATTGTCTTTGTCGGCGGGTACACTTGCAGGTACAATCACTGGTGTAGAGGTAATCTTCGGAACGGCCACGGGTCCAAAGACTGTTGTTGGAGGAGCAATCTCTGGAGAAAAGATTCTTCCACTACGGGTAACCTTGCTTGTTCCGGCAATGTTACTGATGTCGGAATTATCCTCTTCGGAGCTCTCTTCTTCGACAGCATGTTCAATCTGTTTAATACCATGGTAGTAGATTTTTCCACCATAGTTCCATGGTACTGTTTTATCTGATTTGTATGGGGTTGGTCCGGGCATTGTTATCTTAAGTGGAGTAGTCACTGGAGCAGATGTAATCCTAACGGGTCTTTTAGGGGCCCTGGAAGGATTGGCGTAGATGGTTATTATTGAAACTTCTTTCACTGGAACGGGTGAAACAGGAGCATTCTCAAACAAAATTTCTTGGTTATCCATTAGTCGTTGGATACCTTTCTTCAACAGAGGGCAGTCAAATGATGAGGACAGGCAAACATGGCAATCTTTATCGCAACCTGGGAAGATGCCAGCTTTTAACAAATTCAACTTGATGGTCAGGAGCAGAGTTAATAGTTCATCCACGGTAGCAACAAACAGATCTTCTTCAATAGCGTTGGCATTGTGACCATGCCTCGACATTGGGGCGGAAATAACATTCGGTTTCTCAGGCGCTTCAAACTCAACTTCCTTCGCGTCTATCAGATATTGAATCTGTTTCTTCAGAGCCCAATAGTTGTCAGTGTCGTGCCCTAGACTTTCAGAATGGTACGCGCATCTGGCGTTGGGATGGTAATGTGGAGATGCAGTATTGGGATTTTTAGGGGCCTCTTTTAGCATGGCAAGATTCAACTTCAAAAGATATGGTAGGACTTGGGCTGGAGTCATGTTAATCTTGGTGAATTGTCGTACTGGCCTTTCCACCATTTGCTGGTTATTTCTCGGCTGGTTATTTCTTGGCTGGTCTGATGCAGGCTTTTGAATTATAACAGCCCCCGCCATTGGTCGGCGCTCGGTTCTTCCCTGATTCCTCTGTGCATAGACAGTAGACACTTCCTTCTTTCCGGTGAAGGGATTTTTTACAGCTATTGAGGCAGACACGTCCTTTTGAATCTTCCCATTTCTTATACCAGCCTCCACTCTTTCGCCAGTTAGAATTAATTCGGTAAACCCTGCCGAGGAGCTTCCAACCAGGTGATTAAACAAAGGGCCTGATAGAGTCCCCAGGAACATGTCCACTAACTCTCTTTCAGATAAAGGGGGTTGCTCCCTTCCGGCTAGATCCCTCCACTTTTGGGCATAGTCTTTGAAGCCCTCATTGGTAGCCATAGCCATACTCTGTAGCTGAGTACGAGTTGGTGCCAAGTCGGCGTTGTATTGATACTTTTTATAGAAGGCTGCTTCCAAGTCTTCACAATTGTGAACATCTGCCCTCTCCAACTGGTAAAACCAATCAAGCTGCGTTCCTGATAAACTGTCCTGGAAAAAGTGGACCCACAAGTCTTTGTCAGCAGAATGTGGTTGAATCTTCCTGACATTTGATCTGAGGTGCATTTTGGGACAAGACACCCCATCATACTTGGCAAATAGTGGCACTTTAAACTTTGGAGGAATTACTATTCCTGACACCAGCTCTAACTACTCAAAATCTAGCCTCAGTACTCTCTAGATTTCCATAGCGGTTAGAGACTCTTCCAAGTGTTTGTATTTGTCATCGGCCGGAGGGTATTGCTGTTCAGAGTAGTCCTCTTCTTCCTCTTCCTCTGTTTCAGAATCTGATGGCACTGTCGTTCCTTTTCCTTTTCTTTCCCCTCTTCAGATGTTGTTGGGAATTCTAAAGTCCGTCTGGCTTGTCCCTGAAATCTTCTACCCATGATAACCACACCATTTGGCTTCTTCTTATTTTTCGCTTTTTCTTTTTCAAGCAAAGTCTTCAGCTCCTCCTGCCCCTTGGCTAAGGTCATGAGCAACTTTTGAAATTGTGAATTCTAAGCTTGTAAGTCTTTGACCGTTTGTTCAAGATCTATCTTGCTGAAATAAACAGCAGAGAGATGAGGAAACTTGGTGTGAAGACCTGTTTATGCTTATGATGAATGATATGTATTCATGCAATTCTTTCAAGGATTCAGAAATTCAATTTTGTTTTAAACAAAAAAAAGAAACACACGTTATATTAATAAGATAGAATTGTGAGTACATCAATTCCCCTTGGGCAAAATAATACAAAATTCTAAGGTAAAAAGATGTTGCGCATCCTCTTTGGTTCAATGTAGGTGTTGAGAGTCTGCTCTTCATGAAGTAGCCGAGTGAGTTCCAAAACCTTCTTCTCGCTTGCGTAGAATTGGGCTTCGAAAGTATCGCGCTCTCCCTTGAGCTGTATCCAACTCCTTTGTAGGTCTTCGAGTGATGTTGGCATGTCAGGATATAGGATGGTGTATGGAACCTCTCCTTCCGTAACAGGCTCTATAATCACTGGGTGAATGGAGGGGTAAGGCATTATAAGACTTTGGGCACGGGTTCATACCCACTTGAGGTAAGGCTCAAGAGGGATGGAATTCTTATGTCCCAAGGTCTTACTATCTACCTTGTTTGGCATCCTCCAAGCTCGGATGAACCTCTGACGGAGACCTTGATCGTCGTTGTCGTAGTCGAAAACCAAACCTTGAATCAGCATACCATGTGGGCCATCCCTTCAGGCATAACCAAATTGTCTTAGAGCCAAGCAAGGGTTGTAGGTGATGCCTCCCATAATTCCAAGTAGAGGGACATTAGGGAATTCCCCACAACGGTCGACAATGATAACATTCTCTTTGGATCGAGAACACCAATGAATATCTGAATATGTAAGTGTCATCAACCGTTGTGACCACCTCAAACCTTGCTCATTCTTCAAGACTGATTGGGGAAGATGAGAAATAAACCATCTTGCCAGGAGAGGAGTAAAACACATAAGAACACCTCTTTTCCTCATTGTACGAGTGTGAAAAGAGTGGAGGATATCCCCAAGCAATGTAGGCACCGGGTTGCGAGTCATGAAGATTTTGACAGCGTTCACGTCTATGAGTTTGTCAGGATTAGGGAATAAGACCATCCCATAGATGAGAAGAGCTACAATCTCCTCAAAACCTTGCAAGTCTAGAGAATTCCAACAACTTTGGGCCTTCTCAAACAGAAATTTTGACAAGAAGCCTTTGACACCACTTCTAGTTTCTCAATGTGTTGTGACATCAGATGAGTGCAAATGTGGGGCTTGAGCAATCTCTTCTGGCCTTGGATCTCTTTCCATACCGTTGAAGGGTAGTTGATTGAGAATAGGAATCATCAGGAGTTGAGATAATTCTTCCAAAGTGGGCACAAGTTGGTAGTCAGGAAATGTGAAGCAACGATGCAAAGGGTCAAAGAACTGGAAGAGAACTTTCATCATATCCTCCTCTGTGTTGGAAGTGACCAAGTTGAGTAGACGACCATCTCTCTCGATGAATGGAGAATTCTCAGGATTCCTTGAAGCTAGCTCCTTGAGTTGTGGAGGAATTATTACAAGGTTGATTTGGATAGTTTTCCTACGAAGTGAATCCATAACCTACAAAACAAGAACATAGATGAATCTCCAAAATCCTTGAAATGGTTAATGAATGCATATGATGTTCATGATGTTCATGATTTTATGCACAAGTATATATGTACAAGCAAATCACACAAGTTCCTAGTTTAGGCTTCCATGGGGTTTCATAGGTAAGTACCCTCTTGAAGTTTAGTTGGCTCAACCTGTCCTAGAAATAGTAATCGGGTTCTAAGGAGCTCAATATCACTGGATTGTTTCCTTGTTCATTGTTTCAATTCAAGCCTCTTTACTGGCGACCGAAATATTCCAAGGAACCAACCCTCAATGAGTGTAGTATTGAGTATCTACCAACTTTGGACTGCACCAAAGTCGGTCATCTCACTACATCCTAAAAGGCCAAGTTAGTCAAGTAAAGGTTCTAGAAGTTCGTTAGTGCTTCATGACATCACTCAGCGGCCCTGTATTCTCTTTGATTGACACAAAGGCTACCGGTACCCACAAATATGTCACACTAACATAGCTATTGCTTAGACCATGTCAGTATACCCCACACAGTTTCCACAACGTATTGCTATTTACCTATAATGTTTCCCAAATCCGGGTAAAGGATTCAAACCCAAATAATAGAACCAAAGTGTAAAGAAAACAAGTCAAACAAGGTAAGCAAATAAAGGTGATCTAAACCCTAAGGTAACCCCACTTTTATAATATTCCCCAGCAGAGTCTCCAGTTATGTGATGCGGTGGGAGAACTGACTTGAGGTTTTGCGTTTGTGTTTGCAAATGTCGCGGTTTAGCAAGAGTCTCCACCGACTTTTCTTTTATCCAAAAGGAAAGGTAAAAAAGCACAGGAAAGACCTTTGAGATGTTTTCTTGAGTTCGGGGGGTAGATTAAGAAAAGGGAAGGTGCTAGCACCCTTTTCATCCATGGTTTTCCATGGGCTCTTAGTTACTTGTTTATATCACTTGCTTTAATTTTGAAATTGTTTGAAATGGTGCTTTGTGTGGTTTTGAAAGTATTTTGAAAAGAGGCCATCGTTTAGGCAATCTTTGTAATGATTCTTGTTCGTAAGAATGTATACAAAGATGTTTGTCTTTTGAAAAATGTTTCAATGTTTTGAAAGATGTTTGGAAATGTTTTTGTGTGTATTTGTTTTTTTGAAAAAAATAGCAAGGATTGTTTTGAAGTTGATCAAGTAACTAGAAGCTATCTACCTACTCAAAAGTCTTTCTTGTGTATTTTTATTCCTTTGACATTGTTGATTTACCATTAATTTGGTAAACAACCCTATCTTTGGATGTTAAACGGGACGGGCGTGGGTCATCGTATGACCATGATAGCAATGTTGCCAAGTATCTTAGCATTGTTTGAGGGACCAAGATCATCTTGTTTTAGGCAACCTTTTTATAGCGTCATCGAGGGAATATGATCTTATTTTGTTTTGTTTTGCCAAGATATTTCGCGTGCATAACATGGCCATTTAAATTTAGGCAACCAAGTTGGTGAAACCCTAAGGGTGCTTGTGTGCAATGTGTGTCATTTTTCATGCATTTGATTTGTCTTGTATTAGGTCTTGTCTATTTGTTTGGTTTTTGGTCTTGTCATGCAAACCCTAGTTTACTAAACATGGTATAAATGCGATAAATTGCGTAAATGTAAACTAAGCTATTACAACAATTATTATGGGAGGGGGGATACAAGTTTTTGAATGGGGATATTGCACAAAATAAACCCTAAAAATACTATTACAACCCAACTGAATATTGTGCAAAATATACAAATATTTAAATATGCAATGCAATGTATTTATGAAAAAAAATGTTTTGTATTTGTTTAAGGTATGAGAAAATAAAATTAATTAACCCTAGAAAATAAGGAAAAAATAATATTATTATTATTGAAAGGGGGAAACCCTAATTTTCTATTAAAAGAAATATATGTTTCCTATTATTTATTTTGTCCATTTTTATACAAGAAAATAATAAATAATATTATGTACAATATTAAAAATTAAATATGTATGAGAAACTGAATATTTTATATGTAAAATAATAAAAAAAATGTATAGTATTTATTAAATGTATTTATAATTTATTTAAGAAAATAAAGTCTATTATCCTAATAAGCTATTATTTATGCAAAAAAATAATAAAAAAAATAAAATAAAATGCAAAAAATAAAGAAAATATTTTTTATGATTTTTATGATTCAGAAAAATAAATAAAAGCAATAAATATAAAAATATAAAAAGAAATATGAAAAATAAAACAAATATGCAAGGGGGGGTGCAAAAGTAATACAGGGGGTGTGAAAAGTAAAAACAAAAAGGCCAGAAATGCAAAAAGCCCAAGGCAAGCTTCGTCCCTGTCCTCAGTCTCCTCCTGCGTGCACTTTCAACTCAAACCTGCAACTTGCTCATACTTGCATAAAAATAAAAACTTGTAACATGAAACATGTAGCACTTAATCTCACGGTTCCAATGGTATAAAATTTGTAACCTAACTCTCAAAGATCAAAGAGAATTTAATCAACCCTAAATCGTGACCTAATTATTTCATGAATTTCAAGCTTCAAATTCTCACTGCTCAGTTAATATAAATGACAAGTATGCATATGTACAGCTTCACCATGTTAAGGACTATATTTTTGCTTCACAAATCGTGGCTTAAGGATGCCTAAATAGAGAGATAGAGTTTTGAAAAATACCTCCTTCAGCTGGATTTGGATATGGCAATGTGGGGACTTTGAGTGAGGCCTGAGGATCGTGTGAGCTTCCTTGAACTTCCTTCAACCTATTCCAATACCGAGCTTGCTTTGTGGATGGCCAAAACTCTCTGTAGAAGTCAAGCTGCAACCTCCAAATTTGAAAATGGAAATGGCTGAAACAGGGATTACAGATGCAGGGCAAGGGCTTGGATAGCTTTGGTAGGATGTGTATGAAGTGTTTCAAATGTTAAAGGGCAAAACGCACGAGCCAAAATGAAGTTGGCAATGATTTTGCACAACTGCAATGTTTGGGCAGAAAAATGATGTTTTTGAGTTTTAGGGTGTTTTGGATGCTATCAATTCATGTTCTGAGTTGTGACAAGTTTGTGAATATGTATAGAATGGATACAAAGTCCACTCTTCATCAGATGTGCAAGCCTTTGGACTTTTGCAACTTTTCTTGCTTTTGAAGAAAAGTGAAGTGACCACACTAAACATGCTTGTACTGGGTGGCTTGCTAGCTGCAGAGAGTTGGTATACATTGCTTGATATATGTGGAAGTTGTTTGTACCAAAGGAATAGGTCCATGTCTCAAGGTTGATAAAGTTACAAAAGCTTGCCTTTATGAAAATAGCAATGTGCCCTTTATGCCATTAATGAAATTATCTCTTGTACAATGTTCTAAAAGCCAAAATAAAGCCTTTATCTTCTGAGTTAGCATTAAATTATGGAGTGTAGAATGAGTTTAGGACCTGTAATTCAAGGTACAAGCATCCAAGATCAAATTTGCAACTTGATACTTTGTGAAAATGGCATGAACAAAAATGATAAAATGCCAATTTCTCTTCTTCGATTCTCCCTTACCACAAATGATCTTGGAGAGTTCTTGGACATTTTAGAAAGCTTGAAATATACTATACAATCCATATTTGAAATGCATTTTGATATACCTCTTGGAACTAGGTGGAAAATATCCATGAAGTTGGGTCAAAAACCTGCCTAAATTAGGAAAAGTTTTGGGTCATCTATGTTCACAAATTCATAACTTGAGATCCAAGCATCTTTTGGGAAAAGTTTGTGAAGAAAAGTTATATATTTAATGGAGGACTACAACTTTCATGTTGGAAGTTTTCTTTGAATCAAATTTCATCATTGTGAAAAAGTGGTGGAAAGTTGTGAAAAAATAAGAAAATTTCCATACTTATAAAATTTTAAGTTATGAAAATTTTCAAATTCAAAACCCTAATTTTCAAAATTTGTTTTCTTGGTGAACAAGTTTCATATTTTGGCATATCTTGATGAATTATGACCCTTGGCACTTGATTTTGACCAAAAAGTCAAAGTTTGACTTTTCAGTGTACAATTGACTTTTGATCAGTTGACTGGAAAATTCACCTGTCAATCCAATAAACTTGAGATCTTTTGAACCATGTAATTAGGTCAAGATGATGCCATTGAACCGTTGATGTCATTTTTGAACCCAATTGGTCATTGGCTAGGTTAAAAATCAGAAATTGCCCTTTCTCAGTTAAAACCCTAATTTTGACCATTTGCCCTTTTGATGATTTGATCAAATTTCTTGAGGAATTGTAATCCAAACTTGATCAAATGATACATATGAGTCTAAAATGTGGTTTTGGATAAAAAATTATGAATTTTGACTGTAAATTGGCCATAGTTGACTTTTTCCCCAATACAGTTGATTTTTAGGTCAACTGTCCAATTGACTGATCAAAAATGTGGTTCAAGGCTTGAAACTTGTTGTGAGCAATCTTAGGGGTCCAACATGATGTATGGAAGTCACATGAAGCATTGGTGGTCAAAAAATCCTTGTGCAAACTCAAACCCTAATTTCAGGTTATCAGTGCAAGGTGAGGTGTTTTGAGCTGACCAAACCCTAAACTTGTCTTGAGTCCAAAAGATCTTGTGAGAAAAAACTTGATAAATGAGAGGGCAAATTTTGGGGTACAACACTTATGTTAACGGATGTATAGCCACCCTAGTGGTAGAAGTGCGCGCCTGTAACCTATGGGACTTGGGTTCGAACCCCAGTGGTACCCTTTTGAATTTTTTACATGTTTTACAATTCTGACTTTTTTTGTTTGCAGGGCGTTGGGCCTCTTTGGGCCTGGCTTATTTTTTTATTCTGCTAGTTAAACCCCTGTATCCCATTGACACCCCTGGCCCAAATTTATTTTTTTTATTTTTTTTTATTTTCATTTTTATTTTTTTTAAATATATTTTCTAAATACTAAAAAATCATAAAATACAAAAAAAAAATGATAGATTTATATTTTGACTATTTTATTTTATTTTTCTCACAAAAAATATTTTTAGTTATTATAATTTATTTATTTTATTAAATAATCTTGTAAACTCAATTAACATTTTGTTTTATTTATTTATTTTTCACACCATTTAAAATACATTATTTTTAATATTAAAAATGCCAAAAATATTTTATAATACTATAAATATTTTTGAGATAAAAATACCAAAAATACTTTTCTTAATCTTATTTTCTTTTAATCAACTAAATAGAACTAGGGTTTTACTTAAAATCTTTTCTCAATAAAATTAAAATTTAATTAATTATTTTCTTTATTTAATTAGGTTAAGACAAAAATCCCTTTTTCATGAAAATCAAACAAAGATACATTTTCTTTACATTTTGCATTTTTGTACATTCATTCATTTTATACTCTGTATTTATTTATTTCCTTGTACATTAACATCAATTCAGTATGGTTGTAATAGACTAATTATGTTTAAATTCTTGCAATCCCCATTCATGAATTTGTATAGACTAATTAGGTTTAAATTCTTGCAATCCCCACAAATGTTGTAATAGCGTAGTAACTTTAAATTTCGCAATTTATCGCTTTTATATAACATCCTAGTAATTAGGGTTTGTATGGAAAGACTAAAACCAATACTTAGAAAACCCTAATTCAAGACAAAAACAAGCATGAAAACAAAACACTTGCACACAAGCACCCCTAGGGTTATTCCACTTGGTTGCCTTATACAAAATGGTCATATTACACATGTAAGATATCTTAGCAAAAACAAGCAAATACAAGATCATAGTCCCTCGATGACGTTATCTAAGTTTCCTCACAAATGATCTTAGTACCTCAAAAAGAATGCTAAGATACCTTGCAAAATTGTTAATCATGGTTATACGATGACCCGCGCCCGTCCCATTTACATCCAAAAATAGGGTTGCTTACCAAATCAATGGTATGACAACAATGTCAAAGGAAAAGAAAAATGAACAAGAAAGACTTTTGAGTAGGTAGAATACTCCTAATTACTTTCTCAATTTCAATCAAACATCCTTGCTATTTTCATAACAAACACCTACACTTTTAAACATCTTACAAACTTGAAAACATTTTCAAAAAGATCAACATCTTTGTATACATTCTTACGAATGAGAATCATTACAAAGATTGCCTAAACAATGGCCTCTTTACAAAATACTTTCAAAAACCACACAAAGCACAATTTCAAACAAAAGCAAGTGATCTAGCAAGTAACTAAGATCCCATGGATAACCATGGATGAAAAGGGTGCTAATACCTTCCCTTTTCATAATCTACCCCCCGAACTCAAGAAATAATCTCAAAGGTCTTTCCTGTACTTTTTCACCTTTCCTTTTGGATAAAAGAAAAGTCGGTGGAGACACTTGCTAACCGCAACATTTGCGATCATACGCAAAACCCTCAAGTCAGTTCTCCCACCGTATCACACCTTCATTCTTCCCCATTGTCATATCTTGCAACTGAACCATCATTGGCGCCAAGTCGGCGTTATACTGATACTGATGGTAGAAGGCGGTAGCTAAATCCTCCCAGGTATTGATACGGGAAACATCTAACTGATAAAACCATTTAAGTTGCATTCCATCCAAGCTCTCTTGGAAAAAGTGAACCCAGAGTTTCTTATCAGCAGTGTGCGGCTGTATCTTGTGCACATAAGATTTCAGGTGGAGTTTTGGACAAGAAACTCCATCGTACTTTGCAAATACTGGTATTTTGAATTTGTGGGGGATGACAACCCCAGAGATCAAACCCAAATCATCAAAATATAAACCGGGGACGGCTTGGATTTCAACAGCTTTCAATCTGTCTTCTAACTGCTTGTATTTGACATCGGAATATGGATACTGCTTGTCAAAATAATCATCATCAGACGCTTGATCGTTAACACAGTCAGCCTGGGTACTCTTAACCTCACCATTCTGGTTCTCGTCTTCTTCAGATGAGTTTTCCGTTACTTGGATCTGACGAACTGTCTCCTTGAACCTTCTACCCATGTTTGGTAGAGCTTTCTTCTTGGGCTTCTTCTTAATTGCTAGCAATGCCATCATGTCTTGCTTCCCCTTGCTAGGGTTAGTAGAGTCTCTTAGAATTGAGAGTTTTGTGCCTGAAGATTCTTCATAGTTTTCTCTAGATCCATCTTGCTGAAATAAACAGCAGAAAGATAAGGAAACTTGTTATGCGAAAACCTGTCATGTTATGATGCATGGAAGATGTATATGCAAATGATTTCAAGGATTTATTGAGATTTAAATTTGTATAGACAAAAGAAATGAAAAAAAGTCAAGTTTAATTAATTAGTTTTAAAAGGAATACATCATGCCTCTTGGGATTACAAAATAACTTTCTAAGATAAAAATACTGAACGCATCCTCTTTGGCGCGACATAGGCATTCACACTTTGCTCTTCTTGTAGCTGCTTCTTAAGCTGCACGACCCTTTTCTCGCTAGCATAGAATTGAGCTTAGAAAGTATCTCGTTCTTACTTTAGTTGAATCCAACCCTTTTGTAAGTATTCTAGAGAAGTAGGCATGTCTGGATGGAGGACAGTGTATGTGATATCTCCTTCAACCACATGTTCCATGATAACTGGTAATATGGAGGGATAAGGCATCACAAGTTTCTGAGCACGAGCTCGTACCCACTTAAGGTAAGGCTCAAGGGGAATGGAATTCTTGTGACCTATGTCTTACTATCCACCTTGCTTACCATCCTCCAAGCTTGGATAAACCTCTGGTGGTAGCTTTGATTGTCGTTCTCGTAGTCGAATATCACTCCTTGAATGAGCATCTCATGTGGACTATCCCTTCGGGCGTAACCAAACTGTTGTAAGGCTAAGTAGGGGTTGTAAGTTATACCTCATCTAATGCCAAGTAAGGGGACATTATGGAATTCTCCATAATGGTCGACGATAGTAATATTCTCCAAGGATCGGGAACACCAATGAACATCTGAATGTCTGAGCATCGTCAACCTATGGAACCACCTTGAAACTTGTTCATTCTTCAACACAGATCGAGAAAGATGCACAATAAACCATCTTGCCAAGAGAGGAGTGCAACACATGATGATTCCTCTCTTCCTCATAGTGCGAGAGTGAAAGGAATGTAGGATATCTCCCAACAAAGTAGGCACCGGGTTGTGAGACATGAAGATTTTGACAGCGTTTACATCTATGAGTTGGTCAGGATTTGGAAACAAAACCATCCCATAGATGAGAAGGGCCAAAATATCTTCAAAAGCTTGTAAGTCCAAGGAGTTCCAAAAATCTTGAGCTTTCTCAAATAATAACTTGGCTAAGAAACCTTTGACACCGCTCCTTGTTTCCCAATTAGTTGTGATATTAGATTGTTGCAAGTGCAGTGCTTGGGCAATCTCCTCAGGTTTTGTATCTCTTTCCGTATCGTTGAAGGGTAGTTGATTGAGAATTGGAATCCTCAAGAGTTGTGAAAATTCTTCTAAAGTTGGCACAAGTTGATAATCGGGAAAAATGAAGCAATAGTGTAGAGGATCAAAGAATTGGAAGAACACCTTCATCATATCTTCATCAGTGTTAGAGGTAACCAATTTTAGTAGGCGACCATGTCTTTCGGTGAATGAAGAGTTCTCAGGGACCCTTGATGCTAACTCTTTGAGTTGAGGAGGAATTCTTACGAGATTGACTTGGATAGTGTCCCTGCGGATAGAAGCCATGTCCTACAAAACAAGAACAAAGATAAATCCCAAAATTCCTTGAAATGGTTAGTGAGAATGAGTATGATGTTATGATGTTTATGATGTCATGTAAAAGTAATTATGTACAAACAAAGCAAACAAGTTCTTAGATTTAGGCTTGCATGGAGTCTCATAGGTAAGTACCCTCTTGAAGTTTAGTTGGTTCAAACCTATCATAGAAATAGTAACCGGGTTCTAAAGGATCCCAATATCACTAGTCTGTCTTCTCGGGCATTGTTTCAGCACAAGCCTCTTTCACGGCTACCAAAATATCCCAAAAATCCAAACCTCAATGAGTGTAGTATCGAGTATCTACCAACTTTGGACTTCACCAAAGCCGGTCATCTCACTACGTCCTAATGGCCAAGTTGGTCAAGTAAAGGTTCTAAAGTCAGTTAGTGTTTCATGATATCACTCAGCGGCCCCATATTCTCCTTGACTACTCAAGGGCTACCGGTACCCACAAATATGTCACACTAACGTAGCTATTTCTTAGACCATGTCGGTATACCCCGCACAGTTTCCACAATGTATTGCTACTTACCTATAAGGTATCCCTAAATCCCGGTAGAGGATTAGAACAATCCCAAACAAGGAACCAAAATGTAAAGCAAACAAGCTAAACAATGAAAGCAAGTAAAGATGATCTAGCCCTAAGGTAACCCCAATTTTAACTTTATCCCCAGCAGAGTCGCCAGTTCTATGATACAGTGGGAGAAGTGACTTGGGTGTTTTGCATTTTATTGCAAATGTTGCGGTTAGCAAGAGTCACCACAGACTTTTCTTTTATACAAAAGGAAAGGATGAAAAGAACAGGAAAGATCTTTGAGATTGTTTCTTGAGTTCGGGGGTAGATTATGAAAAGGGAAGGTGTTAGCACCCTTTTCATCCATAGTTATCTACGGGCTCTTAGTTGCTTCCTAGATCACTTGCTTTTGTTTGAAAATGTGCTTTGTGTGGTTTTGAAAGCATTTTGAAAAGGTGCCATCGTTTAGGCAAACTTTGTAATAGTTCTCGTTCGTAAGAACGTATACAAAGTGTTGATCTTTTGAAAAATGTTTCATGTTTGGAAAATGTTTTTGAAAGTGTTGGTGTTTGTTTTGAAATTGAGCAAGCAACTAGGAACAATCTACCTACTCAAAAGTCTTAGTTCATTTCTTCCTTTCCTTTGATATAGCTATCTTACCATTGATTTGGTAAGAAGCCCTATCTTTGGATGTAAAGGGACGGGCGTGGGTCATCGTATAGCCATGATAGAAATGTTGTGAGATATCTTAGCATTTTCTTTGAGGGACTAAGGTCATTTTGAAAGGCAACATTTGATAGCGTCATCGAGGGACTATGATCTTGTATTTTGATTGCTTTTTGTTAAGATACCCCACATGCATAACATGGCCATTTTTGTAAGGCAACAAAGTGGAATTATCCTAAGGGTGTAAGTGTGCAAATGTGTTGATTTACATGCTTGTTTGTCTTGAATTAGGGTTTGCTAACTTGTCGAGTTTAGTCTTTCCATACAAACCCTAATTTACTAGCATTTTTATATAAATCGATAAATTGTGGAAAGTAAAAATACTATGCTATTACATCATTAGGGGAGGGGGTGTACAAATTTACAAATGGGGATTTTGCAAGAAAATTAAATCTAATTAACTATTATAGCCATATTGAATAATTGTACAAGAATTGAATAAATAATGCAAAAATGCAAATGGGTAAAGAAATGATTTTATTTGATTTTATGAAAGGTTTTAACCTAAACCTACTTAAGAAAATAATTAATGAAAAATTACCTAAAATTAACTTAAACTAATTAAGAAAAGAAATTAATTTAAAAATGGTTTTTAGGGTTTTTATGAAAAGGTTTTAAATTAAAAATAATATGAAAATTAATTAATTAAAATGAACCTAAGTTTTAAATTAATTTTAATTTACAAAAGGATAGTATAATAATTAAACCTAATTATCTAAATATTAATTAATTAAGAAAAGAAATAAATTGTTAGAAAAAAATGTTTCTTTTTGGGTCTTTTTATCTAAAAGAATTTAAATAGAAAATATCCTATATATCTAAATAATAAATATAAAATATTTTTGGTATTATTTATTTAATAAAATGATAATAATAATAATAATAATAATAGAATAAAAAAAGAAAAAAATATATAACATTTAAAGTCAGGGGGGTTAAAAATTAGAAATGGTGGTTAACAGTAGTAAAAGGGGCGCTAGGCCCAAAAGTATTTTTTGTTCAAGTCAGAAAACAAAATAAAAAAATAAATAAATGGTCTTGTGTCTAAAAGCAAACATGGAGGGTGAGGAGCCAAAAATGCTCCAGGCCCAAAACAAATCCAGCGCTCTCTGGTGATCCAGTGTGGACAACCTTAAAGGGTGCATCATGGGGACATGCATGTGAGGTGTTGGATTTAATGGCTTGGCTGATCTGATGGTGATGGAGAAAGGCACATGGTACACGCACTGACTTGGCTTGCATTGAACCTGAAATAAGAAAAAGTGAAAAAACAAAAGGGTGCCACTGGGGCTCAAATCCAGGTCCCTATAGTCACAGGTGCGCGCTCTTACCACTGGGGTGGCTATACATCTGTTTATTAATATAAAGCCATAAATATATATTTGAAACACATTCCTAGGCCTGTATCATCTTCAACCTCGCGCCGGACCATTCAACATGATTTTTTGAAATTTCTATCTCTCTCATTTCTCAACCATTTTCAAAAGTACAAACATGAAAGTTGCTGGAAATTTCATCACGAATCCAACCATGTAAATAACTTAAGCTAACACTCAAATATGAGCATGAATTTCTAACAATATCAAATTCTGACCTAATTTTTTCAGAGATTCAAACTTAAAATCCTCTAAGCTCAAGCAATATAAATGAAAACTATGGGCATGGTTAGCTTCAGGGCAATGATATCTACATTCTTCATTCACAAATTAACCATTAATGATGCTGGTATGAGGAGTTAAAAGTTGAGAAAACTAACCTCAAAACTGGAAATCATGTAACGAGTTTGAGCAACTTTCAAGGAGTTGTGATGATCAGGTTAGCTTCCTCAAGTCTCCAGGAAGCTAATGCAATGCTTATCTTAAGCTATGGATGGCTGGAATGGTCTGAGATGTCAAGATGCAATGCCCTATTTTTGAAAATGGAGGTTGGTGAAGATGGTGTTACAGTTTGAAAACAGGGGTTGGGATAGCTTCTATATGTGTATTAGAAGCTTTGTGGATGGTTTGGCCAAGAAACGCACGGGGGGATTTGGAGATTGGATTTAAAAATCAGAAATGACAAGTTTTTGTGCTTGTATGGAAATTTCTGGTTTTGGGGAGTTTGAGGGAGTTTGAGAGCTTGTAAAATCATGTCCTCGGTTGCATAAGAGTGTCTTAACATGTAGGAAAATGTTTGGAGACTTGTAGAAGTCAGAAGTACAAAATCACATGCTTGTGGATTTTGACTTGTTTTTGAAGCAACATGGACAAACATGATTTCAAGGTAAGGTAGGGTGGTTGAGCACTTTAAACACACTTCTTCTGAGCTTATAGACTTAGTGTGTGCAGAAGGAACAACTACAAAGCTCAAGGAGAGTGGATTTTGAGATTAAAGCCACTTTTCCAAAATGGAAGTATGAACTTTCTTCTATTAATGGCAATTCGGTTTGGATAATGCTTGAATCAATTGGATAATGTCTCAACCAGTTGTGTAAACCATTAATTATGGAGTGAAACACAAGTTTAAGGCCTTCAAAGCAAATATTATTCAACATGGGCTTGAGATTTGAATTCTTGTTCATCATGGAAATGACCTATAATTCAAGAATGAATGTCTAACTTCTTGTCTTCGATTCTCTTTGCTCAAACATGATCTCAATGAGTTCTTGGACATTTTTGAAAAGCTTGTAACATCCTGTACAACCTCTATGTTGGACAATTTTGAAAATTCATCTTGGGACTATGTGAAAAATTTCCATGAAGTTAGGTCAAAATTCTGCCTAAACTAGGGCAAAATTTCACTAAGTTTCCTAGTTTCGTGAACATGAATTCACAAAATTATAATTTATAATCCATGCATTTATAGGATAAGTTATGTTATACAATGTTTTATATCTCATTGAGATCTACAACTTTCATGTTGAAAGTTTCCTTTGAATCATCTTGTATCATGGTGAAAAATTGGCTCAAAGTTGTGAAAAAATATGAAATTTTCAACACTTAGAAAAATTTCTAAGTTTAGAAATTTCGACTTTTCAAAATGAAATCTTGACTTTTTTGATTTCTTGATGAACAAGTTTCACATTTTGACTTGTTTTGATGAATTGTGATCTTTGAAACTTGATTTTGACCAAAAAGTCAAAGTTTGACTTTTTAATGTACAATTGACTTTTGATCAGTTGACTGAAAATTCATCTGTCAATCAATTGATCTTGAGCCATGCCATTAGGTAAAAATGATGCATTTGAAACCTTGAGATCATAACTTAAACCAATCAAACCTTTGCTAGGTCAAAAATCAGAAATTGCCTCTTCTCAGTCAAAACCCTAATTTTGACCATTTTGCCCTTTTGATGATCTGATCAAATTTCTTGAGGAATTCTGATCCAAACTTTATCAAATGACATATGTGAGTTCATAATGTTGATATGGATAAAAAATTATGAAGTTTGACTGTAAATTGACTACATTTGACTTTTCCCCCAATATAGTTGATTTTAGGTCAACTGATCAATTGACTGAGCAAAAATGTGATCCAAGATTTGAAACTTGACATGAGAAATCTTGAGAGTCCAAAATGATCCATGAAAGTCATATGAGGCATTAAAAGTCCAATTGTCCTTGTGCAATCTCAAACCCTAATTTTCAGTCATCAGTGCTTAAGGAGATGTCTTGAGTTGATCAACTATTGTGCAGTCTTGAACCAAAGGAGATCTTGTGGGAGATTACTTGATAAATGAGAGGTAAAATTTTGGGGTACAATATCTGCCCCTGTTTAATCTTTTTAAACTTTAAGAGTTAAATTGGCGGATCCGCCATTCGTGACTTGAAGTTGGAAGATGATTAAACACTAGAGTGCCCATAAATTTGCACTCAAAGATGTATTGAGAATGGGCTTATAGATGCCATTTGGAAGAATGATGGTAAACACTTGAGGAAATATCAACACAAATATTTGATTGATTCATACTAAAACTTGATGTTTTACCTATGGGAAAAGAGTTAGTAAAATGCAGATGTATGCATAATGTTCACAAGATGAACGAGATCATGTTAAATGCATTTTGTATGTATATGTCATGATGTATGAATGTGAGATGCATGTTTTTGTATGGGAAAATAAATCCATGACTGCTGCTGAGGAGTTTTGGGAAGTTGACTCTCGGATTTCCGTTGGGGATGAAGAGTATACACATCTCCAAACTTTGTCGAAAAGATGCTTCTGTTGGGGAATATCTCTTGAATGTCAGTTGTTATCTGGTAGGATCCAGGCTTCACAAATTGCTGAGGATGAGGAAGTAAACTGCTATCTGGTCGGATCCAGGCTTCACAGTAACTTACTAGGGAAGAAATAAATTAACTATTATCTGGTCGGATTCCAGGCTTTGTAGAAAATTTCTTGGAATTGAACTGTTATCTGGTCGGGTCCAGGCTTTACCACAACTTGCTGGGGATAAGGAAGTTAATTGTTATCTGGTTGGATCTAGGCTTTGCAGTAGCTGGTCAGATGAAGTTAAACTGATATCTGGTCGGTTCCAGGCTTCCTAGTAACTTGAAGTGGTAACTACTATTTGGTCAAGTCCAGTCTTCATGGTTTTGGACAGGTTATATTATTATCTAGTCGGGTCCATGCTTCATAGTGTCTCTCTGGGGATCGTAGTTAGTTATTATCTGGTCGGATCCAGGTTTCACAATAAACCGCTTGGGGATTTAGCTGTTATCTAGTCGGATTCCAGGTTTCACAATGAATTTCTGAAGGGAATTGCTATCTGGTCAGATCCAGGCTTCACAATAACTTGTTGGGGTAGAGGAAAACTCTACTGGGTAAAAGAAGTCAAACCTTGGCCTAGTATCGTCCAGGTTCTTCTATATCTTTGAAGAGAGAAACTATTGTCTAGTCGGGTCCAGACATTATAGTATCTGAAAGATTACACTATTATCTGGTCGGATCCAGGCTCTACAGTGACTTGAGAAGTTGACTATTATCTGGTCAAGTCCAGGCTTCATAGTAACTAGAAAATTGTACTAATATCTGGTCGGGTTCAGGCTTCATAGTATCTTTTGGAGATAGTACAGGTTTTGTTGACAGCTTTACTATGGGATCAGGGGTTATGGCCCTAGGATTTGTAATAATCTGAAAGGCAAACTCAAGCTTGAGAGTGTAGACTCAGTCGGGGAGGACATACTCAGCTTGGGGAGGATATACTCAATTTGGGGAGGATATACTCAGCTCGGGGTAACAGGCTCAGCTGGGGAAGATAGACTATAGCTGGGGAATTTTGTACTCGACTGGGGAGTTATGCTACTCGTTGTTTGTTGGGGAAATAAACCCTATTGATAAACTACTGAAGAGGTGAGTTCTTTTTAGGAAGAGATCCACAAGGTTGCCTTTCGGTAAATTATCTAGTCCTTTAAACAAAATTGCTAAAGTGTATCTATATGTTGCCTTCATGACTGTACGTCCCTTCGAATGTCCCTCAAACATCCAACGATAAGACTACCTACTCAATAATAGTAGGATAGCGATGTCTAAAGGATAGGAGGAAAAGAACAAACCTTTCGAGTATAAGTAGATAGTTCTTAGATGCTTTCTCAAAAAAAACTTTTACACTTACACAAAATATTTCAAAAACACTTTCAAAAAATGCTTTATCAACACTCTTGAGGACTGATACAAGAGTTATCATAAAGCGAATTTTCGCACTAAGGAATTTTCAAAAAATACTTTTCAAAACACACAAAAGCACAAGATATTTTTCAAATGAGCTAAGTGTGATACAGTGGGAGAACTGACTTGAGGTTTTGTGTTTGTGTTTGCAAATGTTTCGGTTTAGCAAGAGTCGCCACCGACTTTTTATTTTATCCAAAGGAAAGGTCAAAAAGCACAGGAAAGACCTTTGAGATGTTTTCTTGGGTTAGGGGGGTAGATTATGAAAATGGAAGGTGCAAGCACCCTTTTCATCCATGGTTATCCATGGTCTCTTAGTTACTTGTTTAGATGACTTGCTTTTGTTTTTCAATTGTTTGAAATGGTGCTTTGTGTGTGGCTTTGAAAATGTTTTGAAAAGAGGCCATCGTTGTGGCAACCTTTGTAATGATTCTTGTTTGAATATATACAAAGGTGTTTGTATTTTGAAAAGATGTTTCAATGTTTGAAAGTTTGTTTTGGGAAATATTTTGAAATTGTGTTGTGAGGTGTGTTTGAAAATAGCAAGGATGTTTTTTTGTAAGTTTTGATCAAGTAACTAAGAGTTGTCTACCCTATCTTACTCAAAGATCTTTCCTATACGTTTTTAACCCTTTTGACAGTGTTGTTTTACCATTGCATTTGGTAAACAACCTTGTATTTGGATGTTAAACTGGACAGGCGCGGGTCGTCGTATTGACCATGATAGCAATTGTGTTAAGTATCTTTAGCAAATTTTTGTTTTGTTTTTGTTTTTCCAAGATGCTCAACATGCATAACATGGCCTTTTTTAAGTGGATGAAACCCTAGGGGTGCATGTGTGCATTGTGTTGTCAATTTTCATGCTTTTTTGTCTTTGTATTAGTCAAGCTATTTGTTTTGATTTTGGGTTTTTGCATACAAACCCTAATCTCTAATCATGGCATATTTGAAAGCATAAAGTGCGTAAAATAAATCTACACTATTACAACATTTGATATGGGGAGGGGGGATACAATTTTGAATGGGGAAGTATTTGCAAGAAAATAAAACCTTAATTTTTACTATTACATCCAAATTGAATAAATGGCACAAATAAATAAATTGACAATAATTAAATAAGCAATTTAAATATAAATGTGCAAAATATTATAACTATGTAAAAGATGTTTTTTTGTTTATTTTTATATATGTAAAAGTATAATATTTAATGTATTAAAAAAAGAAATAAAAATATTATTTTTTTTATTAAGGGTAAAAACCCTAATTTTCTTTTAGGAAAGTAAATATATATTAATTATATTATTCATGTACAATAAAATATAATAAAATATATACAAGATAAAAATATATTTAGAAAAATATTATTTAAGTATAAACAAATAAATAAATAAAATAAAGGTATAATATTATTATGTATTATTTTCAAGTTTTCATTAAATAAAATAAAAGTATATACTCACTAAATTATTTTTATGTTAGAAAAAATAAAATAAAATACAAAAATAAATGTAAAAATTTATAAAAATATTTTTGGTCTTTTTTTGTGTTTGGAAAATAATAAAATAAAATCAGAAATAAAAAATAAATACAAAAATATAAAAATATGAAGAAATGGGCCAAAGGGGTGCAGTCAGCAATGCAGGGGGTGCCAAAAGTGAGAAACAAAGGCTCAGCCCAGTTCCAAACTTCATCTTCAACCTTTTGTTCAAAAATGCGCGCACCTGTACAAAATATCCAGATCTTGCATATGTGCTCTAATGCAAAAACTCATAACATCAATGTTGTAGCATTTTTCAAGACGATTTCAACCATATAAGAAACTTAATCTAACTCTCAAAGGCCAGAGAGAATTTCTATGGCCCTAAATTCTAACCTAACTTTTTCAGGAAGTTCATGAATCAAATTCTCTTAACACGTTTAACTTAAATGAAAAATGAGCATATGTATAGCTTCAGGGCTATGAGTACTACATTTTTTATTCACAAACCTAAGCCTAATGATTCCTAAATAGAGAGATAGGAAGTTGACAAAAACCCGTTTCAGTTGAACTCGTGTATGGCAATGTGGAGCTTTTCAGTGAGACTTGGGGTGCTTGGGAGCTTGCCTGATCTTCCTCTGACCTTCCCCAATGCTTAGTTAGCTTTGGACGTGCTTGAACAAGCCTGTAGAAGTCAACTTGCACAAGCTGAAAACAAAAATGGTGAAGCTTGCAAATGGAGTTACAGTTTAAGGCCAATGGTTGGGATAGCTTGGATACGCTATATGGAATATGTTTGAACAGGTTTGGGGCAAAACGCACGAGGGGTTTTTGCTATGGGACTCCAAGTGCAGAAACTGCCCTGTTTTTACAAGAGGAAGGTGATTTGATGTTCAAGAGTGTTTGAGGGATGAAAGGCTCATGTTTCAGGCTCAATGTAATGTTAAGAACTTGTTTCAAATGCTTGCTAAGCTTGGTTATAATAGATGTGCCAGTTCTCTTGATTTTGGCAAGTTTCTTGTATTTTAAGCAAAAGTAAGCCATGATGCAAGACAGGCATGTACATGCTATCTATCAACTTGCACTTTACAATCTTGGCCCCCTCAGTTTGTGGATATTGTGTGCTGTACCAGATCTTGTTCAAGGCTCAAGGATTCTATTTGACATAAAGCAAATTTGACAAAAATGGCAATGTTGCCTTTTGGCTATTTTAGGATTAATTCTTTGTGTAATCCTCCCATGACCAGAAAAAATCCTCAAACCAATGGATTTGAATTTAATTATTGAGTATGGATGGGTTTTGGGACCTGTAATCAAGTACAAATAAGGCTGATTAGAGTTTGCAAGTTGTATCAATATGAAAATGCCATGGATCAAAAGTGAGTTTTTGCCAACTTCAAGCCTTCGATTCTCCCTAACCACAAATGATTTTGGAGAGTTCTCTGACATTTTAGAAATCTTATAACATGCTCTATAACCCATATTTGAAATTCATTTTGATATTCCAAGTGGAACTAGGTGAAAAATTGCCATGAAGATAGGTCAAAATCCTGCCTAAACTAGGGCAAAATTTCACAAAGTTAAAAGTTTCATGGACCCTTGTTCCAAAAATCATAACTTGAGATCCAAGCTTCTTTTGAGAAAACTTTATGAACCAAATTTGTAGATTTTTTTGGAGGAATACAACTTTCATGTTGGAAGTTTTGTTTGAATCCAGTTGCATCAAGGTGAAAATGTTGGGCAAAGTTAAGAAAAAAAAAGAAAATTTCATAACTTAGAAAAATTCTAAGTTATGAAATTTTTCAATCTTAAACCCTAATTTGCAAAATTGGGTTTCTTGATGAACAAGTTTCATGTTTTGACACATCTTGATGAAAAATGACCCTTGGCACTTGATTTTGACCAAAAAGTCAAAGTTTGACTTTTCAGTGTACAGTCAAATTTTGGTCAGTTGACTGAAAAATTCATCTGTCAATCCAATGCAATTGAGATCTTTTGAACCTTGTGAATAGGTCAAGATTATGCCATTGAGTCCTTGAATCCATGCTTGAACCCAATTTGCCATTGGCTAGGTGAAAATCAGAAATTGCTCTTATACAGTCAAAACCCTAAAAATGACCATTTTGCCCTTTTGATGATCTGATCAAATTTCTTGAGGAGTTGTGGTCCAAACTTGATCAAATGGTTTATATGAGCCTATGATGTTGATGTGGATCAAAAATTGTGAGGTTTGACTGTAGGCCACAGTTGACTTTTTCCTCAATACAGCTGATTTCTAGGTCAACTGTCCAATTGACTGGGCAAAAATTTGATTCAAAGCTTTAAACTTGGTAGAGGCAATCTTGTAAGTCCAACATGAAGTATGAAAGTCACTTTGAGCATTGAAAGTCCAAAAATACCTGTGCAACCTCAAACCCTAATTTAGGTCATCAGTGCAAGGAGATGTCTTGAGCAGAGCAAAACCCTAATCCTGTCTGGAGTTCAAAGAGTCTTGTGAGGGGAAATCTTGATAAAATGAGAGGGAAAATTTTGGGGTACAACACTAAGCATTTAAGAGCCCATAGATAACTACGGATGGAAAGGGTGCTAACATCTTCCCTTTCCATAATCTACCCCCTTACTCAAAAACAAATCTCGAAAGGTCTTTTTCTGTTCTTTTAACCCTTTCCTTTGTTGGATAAAAAAGTCGGTGGCGACTCTTTCTTACCGTAACATTTTGCGAACACAAGCGCAAAACCAGTATAACAGTCAGTTCTTCCACCAGTATACCAGTATAACCAGTATAAAAAGTGTGGTTACCTTAGAGTTTAGTTCATCATTCTAAATTACTTGTATGCTTTGATTGCTTTATCTTTGAGGATTTTATTGGGGTATTCTTGTAAAGATCCTACACCCGGATCTAGGGCACATTTTTAGGTAAACAAAAATAGATCATGGAGACTGTATAGCGTAAATCGATATGGTTGAAGCAATAGCTGTGTTGGTGTTACACTTTGGTTGGTATCGGTATCCCTTGTGTTAAATCGAGAAGAGTACGGGGCCGCTGCGTGGTGTCATAAAGCACTAACAGACCTTATAACCTTAGTTGAACAAACTTGGCCATTAGAAAGTAGTGAGATAGTAGGCCTCGGTCTAATGTTGAGGATTGGTTGATACTCGATGCTACACTCATTGAGATCGGACTTTCAGGATATTTCGACCGTGAGAAAAGATCGCTTGAGCTGAAACAATGCCTGATAAAGAAAGA
The DNA here is from genome assembly GCA_948472305.1 of Vicia faba. NCBI lineage: Eukaryota > Viridiplantae > Streptophyta > Magnoliopsida > Fabales > Fabaceae > Vicia > Vicia faba. Next base: position 56,425 of record CATIWC010003336.1, read on the forward strand.
TCATTGATATTGAGACTCCTTAGAACCCAATTACTTTTCTAAGACAGGTTGAACCAACTAAACTTCAAGAGGGTATTTGCCTATAAACCCCATGAAAGCCTAAGCCTAAGGTCTTGTGTGTTTTTCTTGTGTGTGATTAAACTGTTCCTACATAACATCATGCATCATAACATCCATATTTCATTTCACTAACCATTTCAAGAACTAGGGGAATTTATCTTTGTTCTGTTTTACAGATCATGGCTTCCGATCATAGAAACACCATCCGAATCAGCTTTGTGAGAATACCTCTCCAACTTAAAGAGCTAGTATCAAGGGTTCCTAAGACTTCCTCATTTACCAAGAAATATGGTCGACTTCTCAACCCGGTTACTACAAGCTTTGATGAGAAGATGATGGGGGTACTCTTTCAGTTCTTTGACCCCCAAGCACCATTGCTTCACATTTTTTGATTATCAACTGGTACCCACCATGAAAGAGTTCTCTCAATTATTGGGTGTATCCATTCTAGATCAGATGCCTTTCATCGGTTTAGAGGAAGCTCCAAAGCCAGAGGTCATTGCAGCTGCCTTACATCTGAAACGGTCTGACATCATATCCAACTGGGAAACAAGAAGTGGAGTCAAGGGTTTTGCTAGTCAAGTTCCTATTGGAAAAGGCTCAGTTGCTTTGGAATGATTTGGATTTCCAAACCTTCGAAGAAGTCCTGGCTCTTCTAATATATGGGTTAATACTGTTCCCTAATCCGGACTTGATCATAGATGTGAATGCTGTTAAGATTTTTCTCTCCCGTAATACTATGCCTACTTTGCTCAGAGATACCTTGCATTCCCTCCACACTCGTACCATGAAGACAAGAGGGGTTCTTATGTGCTGCATGCCTTTGTTGTATAGGTGGTTTTATTTGCACCTTCCTCAATCAGAATTGAAGAATAAACAAGGTTTGGGTTGGTCGCAAAGGGTAATGTCACTTTCTCATTCAGATACTCTTTTGTATTCCAAATCTTTGGGAGATATTTCTATCATTGACCGTTGTGGTGAACTTCCTAATGTTCCACTCCTTGAAATTAGGGGAGGTATCACTTATAATCCTTCCCTAGCTCTACAGAAGTTCGGTTATGCTCGGAGATATGGTCCCCATGATATGCTTATCCAAGGCATTATGTTCAACTACGAGGATGATGTTCAATGGTATCGTCAAAGGTTCATACGAGCTTGGGGCATGGTAAATAAGGTGGATAGCAAGACGCTGGGACACAAGAATTCAATTCCTATAGAGCCTTATCTCAAATAGGTACGAGCTCGCGCCCAAAACCTTATGATGCCATATACAGCCATCTTACCAGTGATTATGGAACCGGTCACCGAAGAAGATGTTCCTTATACAGTTTTCCATCCTGATATGCCCACTGATCTTGAAGAGATGCAGAGGTCTTGGATTCAGCTGAAGGAAGAATGGGATACCTTTAGAGATCAATTCCATGCCAGTGAGAAGAAAGTGTGGGAGCTCACAAAGCAACTTCACAAAGAGAAAAGTCTTAATGTATACCTCGGCACGAAAAGGAAGCGCCCATGGGAAACCTGATGTTTAGATTTTAAGAATTTTTAATTTTCAGTTGTAAGCCTAAGAGGAAGTTAATTTGAATTCTACTAATAAAATCTTTGTTTCTTTTTGGCTCACAAATTTAAATTTCCTGAAGTCCTTGAAAACATCGCATGGGCATATCATGCTTTTCATTGCATAAGCAGGTATTCTGAGACAGGTTTCTTATCTTTTCGCTGTTTATTTCAGCAAAAGAAATGGCCTTTGAACAAATAGTGAAGGACCTCCAAGCTCAAATCGCTCAGTTTCAGCAAATGTTTATGGCTCTGGCCAAGGGGCAGGAAGATCTGAAAGCTATGATCGTCAAAGATAAGACCAAGAAGGCAAAGAAACTAGCTGGTGTTTTGAATTTGGGTAGAAGATTCAGAGGACCGGATAAGCGAGCTTTAGATTTCACAACCCCATTAAATGAGGGGGACAATCAAGAGGAGAAGCCAACGGAAGAAAACAACAATCCAGGGTCTGAGGAAGATGAAGCTGACTATTATGAGGAGCAGTATCCTCCTGCTGATGATAAATACAAACAGTTGGAGGATCATCTCAATGCTATGGATATCCAGAGGGTGCCTGGGCTGGATTTTGAAGAGCTAGGTCTGATCTCAGGGGCGGTCATCCCGCAGAAATTCAAGGTCCCTACATTTGCTAAGTACGATGGTGTCTCCTGTCCTAAGCTGCACTTAAGGTCACATGTTAGGAAGATCCAACCCCACACTACTGATAGGAATCTGTGGGAACATTTCTTCCAGGAAAGTTTGGCAGGGACTCAGCTAGAATGGTTCTATCAACTGGAAAGAACCAACATTCATAATTTGGAAGATTTGGCTGTTGCTTTCTACAAGTTGTACCAATTAACAATGACCTCGCCCCAACTCGTACACAATTGTAAAGTATGTATATGGGTTCTGGGAAGGTTTTAAAGATTACGCCCAAAAGTGGAGAGACCTTGTGGGAAGAGTCCAGCTTCCTTTGTCTGATAGAGAACTGGTGGACATGTTCTTTGGCACGTTGTCTGGTCCATTCTTTAACCATCTGATTGGAAGCTCTTCTGCTGGGTTCACTGAATTGATACTGACCAGTGAGCGAGTAGAAGCTGGTATTAAAAGTGGTAAGATTCAGAGGGATGCATCCTCCAGTACAGTAAAGAAACCCTTCACATGAAAGAAGGAGGTCAATGCTGCTTATGGCCAGTGAAATCAAAACAAAATTGAATGTCGTCCGATGGTAGGGGCTGTTATGATTTCCAATTCTGCATCAAACCAATAACGAAACAATCAGCGCATGTCGGATGCGCCCAGAAGACAGTTTACCCGGATCAACATGACCTTATCCCAGGTTTTTCCACACTTACTGAAGTCCAATATGGTGACTCTAAAGGAGGCTCCTAAGAATCCCAATATTGCATCTCCCCGCTACAACCCAAATGCCCAATGTGCCTACCACTCTGAAAGTCCCGGACATGATACAAATGATTGTTGGGCTCTGAATAACAAAGTGAAAGATCTCATTGAGGCAAAAGAGATTGAGTTTGATCCTCCCAAGACCCCTGTGATCGGTGGAAATAGAACTGACTGTTTTGGAATGTTGGTTCGCGAAATGTCGCGGTAAGCAAGAGTCGCCACCGTCTTTTATGTTCTCCAACATGGAAAGGACAAAAGCACAGCAAAATTCCTTTTCGAGAATGTTTCTCGGTTCGGGAGGTAGATTTATAGAAAGGGAAGGTGTTAGCACCCTTTCTATCCGTGGTTATCCACGGGCTCTTAGGTACTTACTCTTATGTTTTCAAAAATTGTTTGCTTTTCAAGTGTATGTGGGTTTCGAAAAAGTTTCGTTTGAAAAATTTCTAAGTAACTCTTGTATCTGTCCTCAAGAGTGTATGAAAAATTTGTTTGAAAACTTTTAGAAAGTGTCAGTGCGAAAAGTTGTTTTGTATATTTGAGAGAGCAAGTACCCAGGAGAAATCTACCTACTCTAAGGAATTAGGCTGTGTAAGAGTCCTTTAGACAGTACTATCCCACTATTGAGAAGTAGGTAGCACCGTCGTTAGAGTTGTTCGGGTCAATTCGATTATAGGGACAGTGTGGTCACCGAAGCAATAGTAGGACACCTTAGAAGTAACCCTAGTGTCCTAGATCATTTTTATCCGAGGCAACCGTTTCGAGGCAACTGGATCTTTAGACAGAAGGGAGACCTCTAAGACACCCTATACTTGATGACCACTTTCGAGGCAACGAGTGAGGCGTACCCTAGGAGTGGCATGTGCTTGTGTGTTGTTTTTCAGTTAAGGTTTATCTTGTACATGTCATTTGTGAGCTACGGATTGATTTTATTTGTTCATACATTCTTTCATGCATTTTTAACAGTTAAGAGTGTGGAAAATAAATTGCGGAAATATGAATCTACGCTATTACAAGGCGCGGGTTTATACATCGCCAAAAACAAAAATCCGTTTTGAAATAAAGTGCGGAAAGTAAAGAAAGTGGTAAATCCTAATTACTATTACATCCCTTGAGCAGATACATAATAATCAAAAATAAGAATTACAATGCGAAAGAAAATTAAATCGGGACGTCCTTAGGGTTTTGACCCTTTTGAGAAAATATGAGTTTTTTATCCTTTTGCATTTAATTAACCCTAATTTACTAATTAATTATTTAATTAAAAGAGAAAAACGTTTTTTTGTGTTTTTAATATTTTAATGAAAAATAAAAAGAAAAAAGGAAATTAAAAGTCAAGAAAACCCTAGTTCTAAGTTTATTTTAATTATTAATAAAAAATGTCAAAGTTAACCTAATTAACTAAATTAATTAATTTACATTTTATTTACAAAGATAATAATTAATAAATAAGAATAATGATAATTAATAAAATATAATTGAAAATGCCAAACCCTAATTCTACATAATTTTTATTTATTGAGAAAAAGATGAAAATTGACCTATATTAAACTAATTTATTTGTTAGTATTTTATTTACAAAAATAATAATTAGTGAATTTGATAAATAATAAAAATATTTACAATTTTTATATTATCTGAATTTATTATAAAAAATTAGCTTATTAGTTAATAATAATAATAATAATTAGTAAAAAGAATTAAAAAGAGAAAGAAAATAAATAATAAAAAAAATAGTAAACCAGGGGGGGTTTGATGGCCCAAGGGAGGTGTTGTTCTGGAATTCAGGCCCATGAACACTCAAGCCTGGTTGACTTTTTGGATTGGCTATGCACGCTTTGACTGGAGAACATGGTGGTCAACCATCCCTGGCCTTTGGATTGAGCTTTATGGCCACTTGGCAAGCTTGGAGGGGAGATACATGGTGAAATACATGGAAAGCGCTGCATGGGAACTTGTTAGAAAAAATAATATTGAGATTTGGGTGGACCTGGGAATCGAACCCAGGTCCCAACAATTGCCAGACACGTCCTCTTCCACTACGCCATGCTGCATGCTTTGTTATTATAATAGATAATGAAAATAATATATAAAAGAAAATCAATTACGCTGGAAACCAAAAAGCGCGCATTATATTCAAACTAGCCAACCATGTTGAGACACGTCCTTCATCTTCTACCTTTCCCTGTAAAACAAAGAACAAGATAGCGGGGGTTTTTAACCCCCACAAAGCAAAACTGCCAATAATAACGATTAGGCGTACAGTGCATATAAAAAGGGCGCGATGGTTGGGTTGAATTCGTCTGGCCTTGACGAATTCAACCATAGGCGTTATGTGGTCCAATTTTTCTCATGCTGTAAAGCCCCAATTGAGAGCTTCAAAAACCCTAGATTTCAACAATGGTGGTTTACGCTTCAGGGTGCCATAATGCAATTCAATCACACTAATAGCTTCGTATGAGTCCTGTAAACACAACACAATCAATAAAAGATGTTAAAAATGCATGAATCGATGGTTATGATTTTGAAAAAAAATGGTAAACTGTGTGACTGTTTGAGATGATTCTTTGAGTGTTAGGGCTTGTTCTTGATTGCAATAGGTTCCTGGAAGGTCCAGCAAGGTGTTGGAATCAAGAAAATGGTTTGAATTGTGCTGGAAGGTTGATTTCAGTTTTCAACTTTTTCTTCAATTTTTGGAATTTGGTTTATGGTGTTTGATAGCAGCTTGCACGTCCACAACACTAGGGTTGGCTTCAGTATTTGTATGGGAATGGAATTAGGGTAAAAACTAGGTCAAAGATCCATGGAATAAAGTTTTCAATCTTTGATTTCCAATCAAATCTTTTTGCATATTTTTGATTGATAAAGCTTGCCAAACATAGAGTTTTTTGCCACTTTGATGGATGCACGAATTTGCCAGCTTGCCCTGATCTTATTTGCTTCACAAAAGATTTGAAAATCATATCTTTTGAATTTTCCTACAATTAAATCAATTAAATGAATTATTAATCAATTAAAAATCCAAATAATTAATAAAAATAAGAAAATAATTCAAATTAATCTTAATGGGTCGTGCATAAGTCTTGGGTAAAGATTCAAGAAAGAATTTGAGGCCCATTAGCAAAAACAAAGTGTTTTAGGCAAAGTTGACTTTTGCAAATTCCCAAAAATTTCCCAACTTCTCCAATGCATATCTTGCTCAATTTTGAAGCTATGAACATGTTCTTGGACATTTTGGAAAGGTCTTGAAGTCCTCTAACCAATGCCTTTGGTCCCATGTCATTTTGATTTACCAATCTCAAGTTATGGTCTTTGACTTAAAGTGCCTTTTTGTTGACTTTTGAAAATGACATATAATGTAGAAATTGATAACTTTTTATGAGAGCATTTCTTGGACTTGGAATGTGAAGATGAGTTGTAGGAAATGTCATCCCCTTCAAAATTAGCATTGGATGGGATTTTTCTGATAAACCATGAAAAAGTTATGCCCTGGTCAAGTTACAGTTGACTTTTCTAGCTATCCAAAAATATAAACTTTTGCATCTTGATGATTTTTGAGCCATGCTTGAGGAATCATGATCAAGACTTGATCAAATGATGATTGTGGCTTCAAAATAAGATGTTGACCAAAATTTTTGACTTTTGACTGTGAAATGACCATTTTGCCCCTGCAGTTGACTGTGAACCAAATGAAGCTTTTGACTGTGCAACTTGACCCTATGAGTCTTGAAACTTGCCATGTAGATGCTTGACAATGTATATGGGTACATGTGACTTGACTGAGCCCTTGAAAACCTCAAATTCACTGAAGGAACCAAAACCCTAATTTGACTGGCTTAGGAGGCATGTTTGACTGTGCAATCCCTTGAACCATTTGAAGATTGATCCTGACAAATCTTGAAGAATATGGGAGGGCAAATTTTGGGGTACAACAACCCCCAATGTCATAATTGCACCAATTTCCAAGCATGAACCTGGAATCAATGCTATTGATGTTGTTTCTGCTATAGAGGATGCTGACAGCGACTGCGATTTGGACAAGTTGATCTTCCCAACTGCCAACGGTAGACTCAACAATTGGGAGGCCAAAGATTTTATGCCTATTACTTTTATTCAAGAGTAATTGTATTTTTGTTTTTGTTGGGATATGTAATACTTTAACAATTGAAACTTTAAATCCTTGTGTCTTACCCGAGGCACAATGGTTTATTTGTGAGGGTTATTGATTCATATTCATATGCCATTAATAAATCATTGGAGGTTTTGCATACAAATTTTATGCTCTCTGTTTTTCTTTTTCTACTTTTTACTTTATCGAAAAATATACAGCTATGCTCTTACACACACCCACATATTAAACTGTTGATCCATATCCACTCTGGATCCCATTGATAATGGTTATGCTATTGCCAATTATGACTTTGAAAATCCGATCTACCAAGCCAAGGACTAGGGTGAGGAAGATTGTGAAGTACCAAGAGAGCTTGCCAGATTGTTACAACAGGAAGAAAGGGCAATATATCCTCATGAAGAGCCGGTTGAGACAATTAACTTAGGTACTGAAGAGAATAAGAAAGAAGTCAAGATAGGTGTCGACCTGGAGCATAGTGTCAAGGAGCGGTTAATTCAGATGCTACATTACTATGTTGAGGTCTTTGCCTGGTCATATAAAGACATGCCAGGACTTGACACTGATATCATGGTCCATCGTCTGCCGACAAAAGAAGACTGCCCTATAGTGAAACAAAAGGTTCGTCGTATGCGGCTAGAGATGTCAGAAAAGATCAAGGTTGAAGTCATGAAACAGTTCAACGTTGGTTTCTTAGCTGTCACCTCTTATCCATAATAGGTTGCTAATGTTGTTCCAGTACCTAAGAATGACGGTAAGGTATGTATGTGTGTGGTTTATAGAGACCTGAATAGGGCAAGCTCCAAGGATGACTTTCCGCTTCCCCATATTGATGTTCTGGTTGACAACATCGCACAACATAAGGTATTCTCCTTCATGGATGGCTTCTCTAGGTACAATTAGATGAAAATGGCACCTGAAGATATGGAGAAAACGACCTTTGTCACACAGTGTGGCACTTTCTGTTATAAAGTTATGCCATTTGGGCTAAAGAACACTGTGGAAACCTATCAGCATGCCATGGTAGCTCTGTTTCATGATATGATCCATCACGAGATAGAGGTCTACGTTGACGATATGATAGCTAGGTCTCAGACTGAAGAGGAGCATATTTCCACCTAAAGAAGCTGTTTGAAAGACTGAAGAAATACAAACTGAGGTTAAACCCGAATAAGTGCACTTTTGGAGTAAGATTCGGTAAGCTCTTAGGTTTCGTTGTCAGCGGAAAAGGCATTGAAGTAGACCCTGCAAAGGTTAAAGCTATACAAGAAACGCCAACTCCTCGCACTGAGAATGAGGGCATGTGATTCTTGGGACGTCTAAATTACATAGCCAGGTTCATTTCCCATATGACCGCTACTTGTGAGCCAATCTTCAAGTTACTGAAGAAAGATCAAACAATGAAGTGGAATGACGATTGCCAAAACGCCTTTGACAAAATCATGGAATATCTTCAAGAGCCTCCAATATTGATGCCTTTAGTTGAAGGAATACCTCTGATCATGCACTTAACAGTGTTAGAGAACTCAATAGGGTGTGTGCTGGGGCAGCATGACGAGTCTGGTCGGAAAGAGCATGCAATATACTACCTTAGCAAAAAGTTTACCGACTGTGAAATAAGATACTCACTGCTCGAGAAAACTTGCTGTGCTTTAGCATGGGCTGCTCACCGACTAAGACAGTACATGTTGACTCACACTACCTTATTGATATATAAAATGAATCCTATCAAATACATCTTTGAGAAGCTCGCTCTTTCTGGAAGAATAGCAAGATGGCAAATGATCCTGACCGAGTATGATATTCAATATACAACCCATAAAGTAGTTAAGGGAAGCGTATTAGTTGATCATTTAGCTCATCAGGCTGTGGATGACTACCAATCCATGAATTTTGAGTTCTCGGATGAAAACATCATGTTAGTAACTGATTGTGAAGAACCTGGACCGGATGAAGGACCTGAAAAAGGATCCCGATGGACTATGGTTTTTGATGGAGATTCTAACGCTCTTGGCAATGGCATCGGCGCTGTGATCATATCTCCTGAAGGTTGTCATACTCCTTTCACTGCAAGATTATGTTTAAATTGTACCAACAATATGGATGAGTATAAAGCATGCATTATGGGTCTCACAGCTGCTATCGACTTGAGGATCAAATTCTTGAGTGTATTTGGAGACTCGGCCTTAGTAATAAGACAAATCAAAGGAGAATGGGATAAGAAGCATCCTAATCTCACCCCTTACAGAGAGCATGTGTTGACACTGATTCCATATTTTGAAGAAATCACCTTTGAGCATTTTCCGCGAGAGGAAAATCAACTAGCGGACGCACTAGCTACTATGTCATCCATGTTAAAGGTCAGGTGGGATAATGAAGGTTCATTTGTGATCAAGAACATATTTTATGGTGGAGCCATGATCTTAGCCACTATGGACGGTGACGACCTTCCGTACCCGGTAAACACTGACATAGTTAAAAGATACTACACATGAACAAAGATCCACTAGGTTGACTAGCCTAGGCAAAAATAAGGGCATCCCGGCGAACCAAAAGGGTTCGGGAAAAATTTTGGGATATACATGAAAATAAATTTGTACACCCGGCAAGTCGAAATCCTGAAAAGGCGGCTTGGGCAAAAAAGGGTATCCCGGTGGACTGAAAACCCGATAGGGTGGTCTAGGAAAAAATTAGGGATTTAAAGCGTATGGCTATGTCCCTTTGGATCACCTTACAACCAATCTTCAGTATTAACTATCAAGCTCAAGTGGTACTAATCAATCCAGTCACCTTCGGACAAGCAGCAAAGAGATGAGACACTCAAAGGCATAAAGGCAATAGCAGAATGGGAACCTAATGAGATTATTGCATATAACTATTTTTCTTTGTACACTATTTTGTATTAGTTTCATTCTTACGACGGCATTCTCTTACTAGGATGTTCACCTCCTTGTACAAAAACGCTTATTCAAGTTAATACAAAGCTATTCCTTTGAAAGTTCAAAACTATTTGTTTTTATTTTTCTGTTGTGTTTGCGAAAATGTCCAGTGATTATTTTTGAACATATGCATTTGAATGTGATTACTGCTTACAAATATACGCATAAAAAACAAAAAGACAGTTACTAATGGCTTTAAGAAAAAAGACAATATCTAAGGGCCACCAATAAAATTCCCGCATATATTTCCTCCAACAGATACCTTCTCCAGTAAATACAGAGGCAGAAACATCCTGCTATAAGGTCACTGCCATATTCTTAGTATGCAGCCTAATGATGTCAGGTGTTCTTATATCCCCGGTGGATTCAGAATCTTCAAATTACTGCTCCAACAAAAAAATTTCCCCAGTGAAGTCGCCAAGCTTCTCAAGATTCCCAAGCAGGATTTCACAAAGTACCCAAACATTGCACGAGGTTTTCCTTCCCCAACAAAGTTTATTTTTCTAAACAATGGAAGTCTATCTCCCAACATTCAACTTCAACAAAATTTGGAGACTCACATTCTTCACCCCTAGCTACAATCAGGGATTTATTTTCCCTAATTCTACAACACTACAATAGATAAGATGATACATTCATACATTGCATTCATGCATCATTCTACAAGCATCACAGCATATGCAACACAAATTCATATATCACAATCTCATTTATTTTGAGAGCATCATACAATTCATACATCATGACATCGCATGAAACTGACTTTACCTTTTCAGGTTGAATTTGCAGATAGACAAACACTATCAACTTATACAACAGGTCAAAGATTAATGCCCAAAACCAGATGGGGAAACTATCTACGCGACTAATTGGTATGAACTCCTGAAATAAGACGGGTTTACTAACAACTACAACAGGCCACAAATTAATGCCCGAAACCAGACGGGGAAGCTATCTATGTGACCAATACTGCCAAGTCCCAGATTAATACCTATAACAAGCCAGGACAACTATCTGCGGATGACTGATTATAGATTAATACCTGAAACCAGACAGGAAAACTATCTACATGAGCAGATTGAAGATTAATACCTGCAACAAGCCAGGAAAACTATCTACATGAGGAGATTGAAGATTAACATATGAAACCAAACGGGAAAACTATATTTCTTTCTCAAGTCAGAGATTAATACCTGAAACTAGCCAGGACAACTATCTCAATGTCTGACAAAATCAAGTTCCATATTAATACTTGTAACAAGCCAGGATAACTATCTGTGGATGGTCGATTGTAGATTAATACCTGTAATAAGCCAGGAAAACTATCTACATGAGCAGATTGAAGATTAATACATGAAACCAGACGGGAAAACTATCTTTCTTTCTAATGTCAGAGATTAATACCTGAAACTAGCCAGGACAACTATCTCAACGACTGACAAAAGCAAGTTCCAGATTAATACCTGAAACCAGACATGACAACTATCTGTGAAAAACTAATTGTAGATTAACACCTGAAACCAGACAGGAAAACTATCTACATGACCAGACGAAGCAATCTTACACGGGTTCCTTCTCATGATCTCCAGATGCAGTCTAACACAGACTCATCCTGAAGCAATCTTATATGGGTTCCTTCTCATCATCCTTAGATGCAGTCTAACACAGACTCATCCTGAAGCAATCTTACATGGGTTCCTTCTCATGATCTCGAAATGCAGTCTAACATTGACTCATCCTGAAGCAACCTCACACAGGCTCTTTCTCATAGATCTCCGGATGCAGACTAACACGGACTCATCCTAAAACATCCCTACACAGGCTCTTTTTATTACATTTTCAGATAATGGTTAATTCCATTATCCCCAACAAGTCGCTGTGAAGCCTGGATTTCAACTAGAAAGCAGCAAACTCTCATATCTCCAGTAGAGAGATAACTCTTCAGTAGAGCCTTGGACAACTGAAGTTCCTAGATTCTATTCCCCACAGATTTTTCCTCAAGCAAGAGAATAACAGAAATCAACCTTCCTCAGTGGACTCCTCCTTAGACATCAGGAACAGGAATCCCCCACAAATAGACCTCTTATGAATTCAGCATCTACTTTGGATGGCATCTTTAAGCCCATCCCCGATGAATCTATGTCATCTTCTCCAAATGGCATCTTTAAGCCCATTACCGACATCATCAACCATCGGTGTTACTTTATGTGAGTGCAAATTTCAGCGCACTCTAGTATTCAATCAACTTCCACATTCAGATTACGAAAGGCAGACAAGCCAATCTGAATCCTCGGGTTTAAGAAGATTGAACAGGGGAAACTGTTGTACCCCAAAAGTTTCCCTCCCATTTTACTTAAGACATGTTCATTGAGGTCTTCAATTGCTCAAGGATGACCAAGAATTGATCAGACAAATTCTCCTCCTAAGCAATGAAACTCCAATTATGGTTTCACTTTTTACCAAGATGTTTGGGTTGCAAAGGCTCAAAGTGATTTCTATGGTCCCTAATAAGTCCTCGGGAATTTCCATGCCAAATTTCATGCCCTACACTACAAGTTTGCTCAGTCAATTGCTCAAATGCCTGAAAATCAATTGTGTTAGGTCAAAAGTCAATTGCGGCCAATGTACAGTCAAAATTTAATATTTTTGGTTAACATCAACATTTTGAAGTGATATCCATCATTTTATCAAGGTTTGATCATGATTCCTCAAGAAATGCTCCTAATCTATCAAAAGTCAAGAATTGCTAAATTAGGGTTTCTATAGGAAAAGTCAACTGAACTTTGACCAGGCATAACTTTCACATACTTCATCCATTTTCCCTAACCAAATCCCATTTTTAAGATAATCCAATTCCCTACAACTTCTCTTTTTCCCTCAAGTCCAAGAAATGCACCATTTGAAAGGTACAAGCTCATACATTACAGGTCATTTTCAGAAAGTCAACAAAATGCAATTTTTGTCAAGACCATTTACATCAAGATAACATCTTAAAATGCAAAATTGAGCAAGTTATGGGTTGCCCAAGTTGCAAAAATTTGAGAAAATTTAAAGATGGTGCGTTGAGCAAATTTGAACTTTTGGGTCAAGGGCTCAACCTTTTATAGTTCAAACCCTCTTATAACCTTATAGGGGACCTCTAATCTCATTTTAACACTGCCTTACCATTTTTATCTATTTTGTTCATATTTATTTCAAATAAATATAAAATAAATTGTACAAAATAAATAGAAACAGGCCTTGACCTTTAGGCTAGTGTTTTGGTCTGCCAAGAAGTCCAAGATCTCGTGCATAATTCAATTAGATATGTCCAGGTTCATAACACATGCAAATTGGGCAAGAATGTGCAATTATGGCAATTTTTCAAAATGTGTGATTTTGTTCTTAAAGGACATGATTAAGGTTGTTTCTTTCCATGCTATGACTCCCTCCTCATCTCCTATAAATACATAAAATATCTACAAGCTGAAGGGATGCATACATATCCTGAGGGGAACTCCACAAAATTTCAAAAATAAATAAATCAAAGTTGTCCAAATTCAAAAATGCATTTCCAACCACTTTTAGTCTGTTTCAAGCATTGAAACACATCCTTGAGGCTTTTAGGAACTCATCCATACCCTCGACCATGCGGTTCCACGTCCAGATCAAGCATATCGTCATCACTCCATTTTGGTATTTTTCAGGATCTCAAGCTTTCTCTACATGCGATATAAATGATTTCCATGTGTATACATATGTTCATATTGATGTTTTTGCCCATTTAGAGTTATTACATGCAAGGTTTGGCATGCGGATGGAGTTTTTCCATTGTTAGGGTAAAACTCTGGTCGAGCTTCATTCTCATTGATGCAGGGCGTTTCAGACCGAACTAACCCCATGGTTGAATTTGCAGACTTCAATTTAGGGGGGGTAGCCTAAACCTTGAGCCTTGTTTTTGCTTTTTGCAAGTTTTAGAATTTTGGTTTGGCCAGAGAAGGTGACCGGAGTTTGACTTTGGCACCCCTGAAAATGTTTACTCCGACACCATGCATGTCATCATCCTATTGGCCTGTTTGAATCTTAGCGCGTGCATTTTGAAAATCTGGGAATAATACTGTTTTCATATTATATTATTTTTATTTCATTGTATTAACAATTGAGCAACATGGCCCAGTGGTAAGCAGAGCGTGTAATAAGGCATTCATGAGCAAGGGTAGGGGTTCGACCCCTACCCCCTGCATTTTATTTTCATCCTAATTGATTCTTGCAGGTCTTGTACATTGAAGTCTAACGTGCCTATCGTGTATCATCAAAGCCCAGCCAACAGATCATAATGAGTCCAGATACAGCGCTCCTGGAGCGCTCCCTCATGATAGACTCTCAAGAGCCAACAACATTGGATCCGTACATGACCTTGGGCTAGCTGCAATATGGGCCTAACAATTTCAAACGCACCCCCCATTCTGCTTTGGCAATCAGGCCCAATCCATTTCATTTTTTATTTACTTATTTAATTATTTTCTATGTTTTACTTTAAAATCCTTTTTTTTTAATCATAAAATCATAAAAAATCATATAAATAATAGACTTAGAATTTTTCTAATTAATTTTAAATTTTTGTAATTTAATTAATTATTTTGAATTTATTTTATCAATTTAAAACCAATTAGAATTAGATTTATTTAATTCAAATTTTTTCTTAATAAAAATACAAAAAAAAAATTAGAATTAGGCTTAAATTCATTTAATAATTATTTTTTTATTTTATTTTTAGATTTAAGGTAGTTTAATTATTTTCTTAACAAAAACGACAAAAAGAATTTTCTTTTACTTAGAGCTTTTTAGGGTTTTAGGCGTTCCTCTCGACTCGCGCGCATTATTTATTGTTTATGTTTTTATTTTTCCAAATTATTGTAACTGCTCACCGTCTATAATAGCTTAACTAGGACTTTACTTTTATTGCTTTATTTCCTTAAAAGTTTTGGACTTGTAATTATTCCCACTCCTCGAAGCCTTGTAATAGTTTAGGATTTATACTATCCGCACTTTAAATTTCTGCAATGTATAAACTGTTTAGATGCATGATAATAGGATTGTATGACAATATTAATAACCAAACGTTAGCAAAGCTAACACAAGACTAAAATAACTGAACATAACACACCTTGCACATATACACATCTAGGGTACGCCCACTTTGGTTGCCTTTCGGAAAATAAAATAGTCATGTCCCTCGAAAGTGGGGATACTTTAGCAAAGACCCTTAGATCAAAAGATCATAGTCCCTCGATGACCCTACAGTGTTTCCTTTCAGTAAATGATCTAGTCCCTTAAACAAAATTGCTAAAGCGTCTTTATATGTTGCCTTCATGACTGTACATCCCTTCGAATGTCCCTCAAACATCCAACAATAGGGTTACCTACTCACTAATAGTAGGATAGCGCTGTCTAAAGGATAGGAGGAAAAGAACAAACATTTCGAGTATAAGTAGATAGTTCTTAGATGCTTGCTCCAAAAAAAAAACTTTTACACTTACACAAAACATTTCAAAAACACTTTCAAAAAATGCCTCATCAACACTCTTGAGGACTGATACAAGAGTTAGCATAAAGCTGTTGTACCCCAAAATTTGCCCTCTCATTTATCAAGACTTTTCCCACAAGACTTCTTGGACTCAAGGCAAGATCAGGGTTTGCTCAGCTCAAGACATCTCATCTTGCACTGATAACCCAAAATTAGGGTTTGAGTTTGCACAAGGATTTTTGGACCATCAATGCTTCATGTGACCTTCATACATCATTTTGGACCCCTAAGATTGCTCATGTTAAGTTTCAAGCCTTGAACCACATTTTTGGTCAGTCAATTGGACATTTGACCTAAAGATCAACTATATTGGGGAAAAAGTCAACCATGGCCAATTTACAGTCAAACTTCATAATTTTTTATCCACATCAACATTTTAGACTCATATGTACCATTTGAATAAGTTTGGATCACAGCTCCTCAAGAAATTGGATCAAATCATCAAAAGGGCAAAATGGTCAAAATTAGGGTTTTGACTGAGAAAGGGAAATTTCTGATTTTTAACCTAGCCAATGACCAATTGAGTTCAAGCATGATTTCAAGGGTTCAATGGCATCATCTTGACCCAATTACATAGTTCAAAATATCTCAAATTCATTGGATTGACAGATGAATTTTGCAGTCAACTGTGCATTGAAAAGTCAAACTTTGACTTTTTGGACAAAATCAAGTGCCAAGCGTCATAATTCATCAAGATATGTCAAAATATGAAACTTGTTCACCAAGAAACTCAAATTTGAAAATTAGGGTTTTAATTTGAAAAATTTTCATCAAGATATGTCAAAATATGAAACTTGTTCACCAAGAAAAAAATTCATCAAGATATGTCAAAATTTTCAAATAAAACTTCCAACATGAAAGTTGTACTCCTCCATGAAATCTACAACTTTTCTTCACAAACTTTTCCCAAAAGATGCTTGGATCTCAAGTTATGAATTTGTGAATATAGGTCCATGAACTTCTTAACTTAGTTAAATTTTGCTCTAATTTAGGCAGGTTTTGGACCCAACTTCATGCACATTTTTCACCTAGTTACAAGAGGTATCTCAAATTGCATTTCAAAGATGGATTATAGAGAACATTGAAAGCTTTCTAAAATGTCCAAGAACTCTCCAAGATCATTTTTGAGTAGGGAGAATCGAAGAAGGGAAGTTGGCATTTTCTCACTTTTGTTCAAGCCATTTTCACATAGCATCAAGTTGCAAATCCAATATATGCTGGTTGTATCTTGCTTTACAGGTCCTAAGCTTGATATACACTCCATAATTAAATGAAAACTCAGTTGACAAAGGCTTTATCTTTGCTTTTGAAGCTTTACACAAAGTATATTTCCATTTTTAGCCAAAAGGTTACAATGCAATTTTCATAAAGTTGAACTTTTGCAACTTTGTCAATCTTGAGCATTGAACTTGTCCCTTTGGTACAAGCAATTTCTACAAGTCTCAAGAAATGTGTACCAACTCTTATCAGCTCTCAAGTCAGCTAGTACAAGCATGTGGGATTGGTCACTTCACTTTACTTAAAATGCAAGAAAAGTTACAAAACGGGCTAGAACTTGCACGGCTAGTAAGGGCTGACTTTGTATCACTTCTCTACATATTTGAAAACTTGTTACAAGGCATAGCACGATTTTCTTGAACCAAAAACACTCTGAAACTCAAAAACACCAAAATTCGGCCAAAACACACAGTTTCTGCAAAACCATAGCCAACTCTCATTTGGCTCGTGCGTTTTGTGTTTAAACACTTTAAGCATCTCATAAACATCATACCAAAGCAATCCAAGCCATCACCCTGGTTCTGTAACCCCTGTTTCAGCATCCACCATTTTTACTTTGGAAGCTTGCAGCTTGACTTGTCCAGAGAGTTCCATCCATCCTCAAAGCAAGATAAGCATTGGAATAGCTTCAGGGAAGTTCGAGGAAGATCAAACAATCATCAGGCCTCCATTAAAGTCCCTACATTGTCCTACTCAAATCCAGCTGAAGGAGGTATTTTTTTAAAACTCTATCTCTCTAAATAGGCAACCTCAAGCCACGATTTGTGAAGAAAAAATGTAGCCCTTATCATGACAAAATTGTACATATCATTACTTTTCATTTATGTTACTTGTGCTAAGAGAATTTGAAGCTTGAAGTCCCTGAAATTTTTAGGTCACAAATTAGGGGTTCCAAAATTCTCCTTGATCTTTTAGAGTTAGGTTATATAATTTATATGGTTGGAAACGTGAGCTCAAATGCCACATGTTTCATGTTATGAGTTTTTGTTTTTGTGCAAGCATAAGAGAGATACATATTTGAACACGAAGCGCGCGCAGGAAGCTGACCAAGGACAGGGACAAAGTGTTCTGGGCTTTTTGTACTTTGGGCCTTTTTGCTTTTGATATTTGCACCCCCTGATTTGCTACTGCACTACCCTGACTAGCTTTTTATATTTTTTGTATTTTTTCCATATTTTCATATTTAATGCTTTTGTTTATTTTTTTTTAAATGATAAAAAATGTCAAAAATTGATTTATTTATTTTCACACTTTTTATTTTATTTTTTATTATTTTCTCACATGTAAAATAGTTTATTTTGATAAATAGAACTTATTTTCTTAAATAACTTGTAAATATAATAAAAAATACTTAATATTTTTATTATACTATTTATACTCATAAATACTTATTTTATATATATATATATATATATATATATATATATATATATATATATATATATATATATATATATATATATATATATATATATATATATATATATATATATATATATATATATATATATATATATATATATATATATATATATATATATATATATATATATATATATATATATATATATATATATATATATATATATATATATATATATATATATATATAATTTTTAATATTTAACATAATTTTATTTTTTATTTTTTATACAAAAAATATACAATTAATAATATAGAACATTATTTCTTTAAATAAAAACGAGGGTTTAATCCCTCCAAAAATAAATATTATTTTTTCCTTTTTTTTAGGGTTTAAATTAAATATTTTTCTCATACAAAAACAAAACACAAAACATTTTTACATGAATCCATTGCATTGCATTTTAAATATTTGCCTTATATTTATTTAATTCGTGCAATATTCGATTTAATTGTAATAATATATTTAGGTTTATATTTGTGCAAAATCCCCATTCAAACTTGTATCTCCCTCCCATAATAATTGTTGTAATAGCTTAGTTTATTTTACGCAATTTATCGTTTTTATACCATGATTAGTAAATTAGGGTTTGCATGACAAGAACAAAAACAAAGCAAAAAATAGAAAACCCTAAATGCAAGACAAAAGCATGAAAATGACATACTTTGCACACAAGCACCTTTAGGGTTTCTCCCACTTGGTTGCCTAAAGTAAAATGGCCATGTTACGCACGCGAAGTATCTTGGCAAAACAAAATAAATATAAGATCATAGTCTCTCAATGACGCTATCAAAAGGTTGCCTAAAACAAAATGATCTTGGTCCCTAAAAAATTGCTAATTTACTTGGCAACATTGTTATCATGGTTATACGATGACCCACGCCCGTCCCGTTTACATCCAAAGATAAGGTTGCTTACCAAATCAATGGTAAGACAACAATGTCAAAGGAAAAGAAAATGAACAAGAAAGACATTTGAGTAGGTAGATAGCTTCTAGTTACTTGCTCCATTTCAAAACAGTCCTTGCTATTTTCAAAAACCAACACACACACATTTTAAAACATCTTATAAAACATTGAAAACATTTTCAAAATACAAACATCTTTGTATACATTCTTACGAACGAGAATCATTACAAAGATTGCCTAAACGAATGGCTTCTTTTACAAAATACTTTCAAAATCACACCAAACATCATTTCAAACAAAACAAAGCAAGTGATCTAAACAAGTAACTAAGAGCCCGTGGAAAACATTGGATGAAAAGGGTGCTAGCACCTTCCCTTTTCATAATCTACCCCCCGAACTCAAGAAAACATCTCAAAGGTCTTTCCTGTGCTTTTTTACCTTTCCTTTTGGATAAAAGAAAAGTCGGTGGCGACTCTTGCTAACTGCGACATTTGCGAACACAAACGCAAAACTTCAAGTCAGTTCTCCCACCGTATCACAGAACTGGCGACTCTACTGGGGAAAATTCTAAAAGTGGGGTTACCTTAGGGTTTAGATCACCTTTATTTGCTTACATTGTTTGACTTGTTTTCTTTACAATTATGGTTCTTTGTTTGGGTTTGAATCCTCCACCCGGATTTGGGAAATATTATAGGTAAATAGCAATACGTTGTGGAAACTGTGCGGGGTATACCGACATGGACTAAGCAATAGCTATATTAGTGTGACATATTTGTGGGTATCGGTAGCCTTTGAGTCAATCAAAGAGAATACGGGGTCGCTGGGTGATGTCATGAAGCACTAATGAACTTCTAGAACCTTTACTTGACCAACTTGGCCTTTTAGGATGTAGTGAGATGACCGGCTTTGGCGCAGTCCGAAGTTGGTAGATACTCGATACTACACTCATTGAGGTTTGGTTTCTTGGGATATTTCGGTTGCCAGTAAAGAGGCTTGAACTAAAACAATGAACAAGGAAACAATCCAGTGATATTGAGCTCTTTAGAACCCAGTTACTATTTTTAGGACAGGTTGAGCCAACTAAACTTCAAGAGGGTACTTACCTATGAAACCCCATGCAAGTCTAAACTAGGAACTTGCTTGATTTGCTTGTACATATATACTTGTGCATAACATCATGGACATTATGAACATCATATGCATTCACTAACCATTTCCAGGATTTTGGAGATTCATCTTTGTTCTTGTTTTGTAGGTTATGGATTCACTCCGCGGGAAAACTATCCAAATCAACCTTGTGAGAATTCCTCCACAACTCAAGGAGCTAGCTTCAAGGATCCCTGAGAATTCTCCATTCACTGAGAGACATGGTCGTCTACTCAACTTGGTCACTTCCAACACATAGGAGGATATGATGAAGGTTCTCTTCCAGTTCTTTGACCCTTTGCACCATTGCTTCACATTTCCTAACTATCAACTTGTGCCCACTTTGGAAGAATTCTCTCAAATTCTGAGGATTCCTATTCTCAATCAACTACCCTTCAACGGTGCGGAAAGAGATCCAAATCCAGAAGAGATGGATCAAGCCCTGCACTTGCACTCATCTGATGTCACAACTTATTGTGAAACTAGAAGTGGTGTCAAAGGCTTTTTGTCAAAGTTTCTGTTTGAGAAGGCCCAAAGTTGTTGGAATTCCCTAGACTTGCAAGCTTTTGAGGAGATTGTAGCTCTTATCATCTATAGGATGGTCTTGTTCCCTAATCCTGACCAACTCATAGATGTAAGCGCTGTCAAAATCTTTATGTCTCGCAACTCGGTGCCTACATTGCTTGGGGATATCCTACACTCTTTTCACACTCGTACAATGAGGAAAAGAGGTGTTCTTATGTGTTGTACTCCTCTACTGGCAAGATGGTTTATTTCTCATCTTCCCCAATCAGTCTTGAAGAATAAGAAAGGTTTGAGGTGGTCACAAAGGTTAATGACACTTAAACATTCAGATATTCATTGGTGCTCTCGATCCAAAGAGAATGTTATTATTGTTGACCGTTGTGGGGAATTCCCTAATGTCCCTCTACTTGGAATTAGGGGAGGCATCACCTACAACCCATGCTTAGCTCTAAGACAGTTTGGTTATGCCCGAAGGGATGGCCCACATGATATGCTGATTCAAGGATTGGTTTTCGACTACGACAACAACGATCAAGGACTTCGCCAGAGGTTCATCCGAGCTTGGAGGATTGCAAACAAGGTGGATAGAAAGACTTTGGGACAAAATAATTTCATCCCTCTTGAGCCTTACCTTAAGTGGGTACGAATCTGCGCCCAAAGTCTTATGATGCCTTATCCCTCCATTCTCCCTGTGATTATTGAGCCTGTTAAGGAAGGAGAAGTTCCATACACTATCCTACATCCTAACATGCCGACATCACTCGAAGATCTACAAAGGGATTGGATACAACTCAAGGGAGAGCGCGATACTTTCGAAGCCCAATTCTACGCAAGCGAGAAGAAGGTTTTGGAACTCACTCGGCTACTTCATGAAGAGCAGACTCTCAATACCTACATTGAACCAAAGAGGATGAGCAACGTCTTTTTACCTTAGAATCTTGTATTATTTTGCCCAAGGGGCATTGATGTACTCAAATTCTATCTTATTAATATGACGTGTGTTTCTTTTTTGTTTAAAACAAATTTGAATTTTTAAATCCTTGAAAACATTGCATGAATACATATCATTCATCATAAACATAAACAGGTCTTTGCAACAAGTTTCCTCATCTCTCTACTGTTTATTTCAGTATGATGGATCTCGAACAAATGGTCAAAGATCTGCAAGCTCAGAATACACAATTCCAACAGTTACTCATGACCTTAGCCAAGGGACAAGAGGAGCTGAAGACTCTACTAAAAAAAGAGAAAGAGAAAAAGAAGAAGAAGCCAGCTGGTGTGGTAATCATGGGCAGAAGATTTCAGGGACAAGCCAGAAGAACCTTAATTTTTCCAACAACATCCGATGAAGGAGAAAGAAAAGGAAAAGAAACGGAAGTACCATCAGATTCTGAACAAGAAGAGGAAGAGGAGGACTACTCTGAACAACAATATCCTCCGGCTGATGACAAGTACAAACACCTTGAAGAGCGACTAAGCGTTATGGAAATCCAGAGAGTACCAGGGCTAGATTTTGAAGAGTTGGGGCTGGTGTCAGGAATTGTGATCCCGCCAAAGCTTAAAGTGCCACTATTTGCCAAGTATGATGGGGTGTCTTGCCCTAAAATGCACCTCAGATCATATGTCAGGAAGATTCAACCACATTCTGCCGACAAAGACCTGTGGGTCCACTTTTTCCAAGACAGTTTATCAGGAACGCAACTTGATTGGTTCTACCAATTAGAAAGGGCTGTAGTCCACAATTGGGAAGACCTGGCCACCGCTTTCTATAAAAAATATCAATACAACTCCGACTTGGCACCTACCCGTACTCAGCTTCAGAGTATGGCTATGGTTTCCAATAAGGGCTTTAAAGATTACGCGCAAAAGTGGAGAGACCTAGCCGGAAGGGTGCAACCTCCTCTATCTGAAAGAGAGTTGGTGGACATGTTCCTGGGAACTTTATCAGGCCCTTTCTTCAATCATCTGATTGGGAGTTCTTCTGCAGGGTTTACCGAATTGATTTTAACCGGCGAAAGGGTGGAAGCTGGTATAAGAAGTGGGAAAATTCAGAAAGACGCGTCTGCCTCTACAGCTGTAAAAAAGCCCTTCACGGGAAGAAAGGAAGTATTTGTTGTCTCTTCACAGAGGAATCAGGGAAGAACTGAGCGCCGACCGATAGTGGGGGCCGTTATGATTCCGAAGCCTGCATCAGACCAGCCAAGAAATAATCAGCAAAGGGTAGAAAGGCCAGTTCGAAAATTCACCAAGATTAACATGACTCCAGCTCAAGTTCTACCACATCTTCTGAAGTTGAATCTGGCCACTTTAAAAGAGGCCCCAAAGAATCCCAATACTGCATCTCCACATTACCATCCCAACGCCAGATGCGCGTACCATTCTGAAAGTCCAGGGCACGACACCAACAATTGTTGGGCTCTGAAGAACAAAATTCAAGACCTGATAAATGCGAAGGAAGTTGAGTTTGAAGCGCCTGAGAAACCAAATGTTATTTCCGCTCCAATGCCTAGGCATGGTTACAATGCCAACACTATTGAAGAAGATTTATTTGTTGCCACTATGGATAAACTAATGACTCCACTCCCGATTATTAAGTTGAATTTGTTGAAAGCTGGTATTTTCCCAGGTTGTGATCAAGACTGCCATGTTTGCCTATATTCATCATTTGACTACCCAATGTTGAAGAAAGGTATCCAACGACTAATGGATAATCAAGAAATTCTGTTTGAGAATGCTCCTATTTCACCCGTTCCAGTTAAAGAAGTTTCTATCATAACCATCTACGCCAATCCTTCCAGGGTCCCTAAAAGACCCGTTAAGATTACACCTGCTCCGAAGACTACTCCACTTAAGATTACAATGCCCGGGCCGGCCCCATACGAATCAGATAAAACAGTACCATGGAATTATGGTGGAGAAATCTACTACCATGGTATTAAACAGGATGAACTGACTGTCGAAGAAGAAAGCTCCGAAGAGGACAATTTCGACATTAGCAATATTTCCGAAACAAGCAAGATTACCCGCAGTGGCAGAATCTTCTCTCTAGAGATTGCTCCTCCAAGGGAAGTCTTTGGACCCATGGTCGTTCCGAAGATTACCTCTGCACCAGTGATTATACCTGTAAGAATACCTACCGACAAAGACAATACAATCCCTATCCCTATTTCCACTGCTGAGAATAAAGGAAAGAACGTTCAAGAGGAGCATGTCCGGACGAAGGCTCAATCACTAGCTATTCCTGAAACATCTAATAAGGAGATGGAATAAATCCTGAGGATAATAAAAAAGAGTGATTATGATGTGGTTGAACAACTGAGGAAAACCCCTTCCAAGATCTCTATGCTAGCCATGTTGTTGTGCTCTGAAGCACACGCCAGAGCTCTGGTAAAATTTCTGAAGACAACTCATGTGCCGCAAGAGACGTCTGCTGACCAGTTCCAGGATTATGTGGCCAGTTTGACAGCTGATAATGGCTTGGGCTTCTCTGATGCTGACTTGACACCCAGAGGGAGAAAACACAACGAGGGATTACATGTCTCAGTGGAGTGTAGAGGAACAACCCTAGCTCATGTCTTGGTTGATACTGGATCATCTTTAAACGTCTTACCGAAAAAATCCCTTGACATATTGGATTACAAGGGGCTGACTTTAAAGCCCAACAACATAGTGGTGAGAGCTTTTAATGGTTCGAAGAGGATGGTCCACGGGGAGGTGGACATCCTAATAAAGGTGGGAACTCAGGTCTTCAACTCAACCTTCTATGTGATGGACATCCGTCCTTCTTATTCATGTCTGTTGGGACGCCCCTGGATCCACAATGCTGGTGCTGTCACCTCCACCTTGCATCAGATGCTAAAATACCCGGTCCAAGGAAAGATCATAACTGTCTATGGGGAGGAGGAGTACATGATTAGTCATCTAAATTCTTTCTGATATGTGGAGTTAGATGGCGAATTCATTGAAACCCCTTTCCAACATTTTGAAGAAGTCTCTCCATAGGTAGGGACGACCAAGGAGGTATCCTCGATTCCTAAGATCACAAGACCTCCACTTCGGATGCCATCTCTAAAGGATGCAAGGGAAGTAGTGGAAGAAGGGGGATGCACCATTTGGGGGCAGCTTCCTGACATTCCGTACAAATCAGACAAGTTTGGCTTGGGGTTTACTTCGACTGGTCAGAAGGCTGTGCGTCGTGCCCGTGCTGGGGGGCCACCGGTGAAGATTAGAAACCAAAGCGTCAATGCAATAGAAGACAATGAAGAGGATGGCAGCTTGGAAGATTGGATATTTCTTACTGTCAGCGGAGGACTTAGCAACTGGGAAGCCAGAGACTTCATCCCAATAACTTTCATCTCGCAGTAATTTATCTTTTACATTTCTGTTGGACTTGTAATATTCACGAACAATTCTCACTTTAAAAACCTTGTGTCTTACCCGAGGCACAATGGTCCATTTGTAAGGGTTTTTATTTCATCTACATATGACATTCAATGAATCATGGATGCTTTTTCACATATAAACCTTTTATGCTCTTTGTCTTTCTTTTACATTTTACTGTTTAAAGATGGCTATACCCTTACACACACCCACACTCACAAATGCAGGTACCCTTCCATTCCGGATCCCATGGGTAACGATACTACTATAGCCTTCAGTGACTCTGAAGATCTGATCTACCAAACTGAATACGAAGGTGAGGAAGATTGTGAGGTTCCAGGGGAATTGGCCAGACTATTACAACAAGAGGAAAGAGCAATTCAGCCTCATGAGGAGTTGTTGGATACAATCAACTTGGGAACCGAGGAAGATAAAAAGGAAATCAAAGTGGGTGCCAATCTAGAGACGAATGTCAAAGAGCGCCTAATTCATCTATTGCATGATTATGTTGAGATCTTTTCCTGGTCATACGAAGACATGTCGGGACTCGATACAAACATCGTGGTACATCGCCTCCCCACAAGAGAAGACTATCCACCAGTGAAACAAAAAGTCCGCCGCATGAGACCTGACATGTCAGAGAAGATCAAAGCGGAGGTTATGAAACAGTTCAACGCTGGATTTCTGGATGTTACTTCTTATCCTCAATGGGTGGCCAACATTGTTCCCGTGCCTAAAAAGGACGGAAAAGTGAGAATGTGTGTGGATTATAGAGATTTAAACAGGGCCAGCCCTAAAGATGATTTTCCACTTCCACACATCGACATCCTGGTTGAAAATACAGCCCAACACAAAGTATTTTCTTTCATGGACGTATTCTCAGGCTATAACCAGATCAAAATGGCACCTGAAGACATGGAGAAAACTACATTTGTCACACAGTGGGGTACGTTCTGCTACAAAGTGATGCCATTCGGACTGAAGAATGTCGGGGCAACCTATCAACGCACCATGGTAGCTTTGTTTCATGATATGATACATCATGAGATAGAGGTCTACGTAGATGACATGATAGCCAGATCACAAACTGAAGAAGAACACCTTGATCACTTGCAAAATCTGTTTGTCAGATTGAAGGAGTACAAGTTAAGGTTGAATCCAAACAAGTGCAAATTCGGAGTCTGGTCCGGTAAACTCTTAGGTTTCATTGTAAGCAACAAAGGCATCGAGGTTGATCCTTCCAAGGTTAAAGCGATACAAGAAATTCCTTCTCCTCGCACTGAGAAGGAAGTCAGAGGTTTTTTGGGACGCCTAAACTATATTGCCAGATTCATTTCTCACCTAACGTCTACTTGTGAACCAATCTTCAAGCTGTTGAAGAAAGATCAAGTAGTCAGATGAAATGATGAGTGTCAGATTACTTTTGATAAAATCAAGGAGTATTTACTAGAGCCTCCTATCTTGATGCCACCAGTCGAGGGAAGACCGCTAATCATGTATCTGACCGTCTTAGAGAATTCAATGGGGTGCGTACTGGGGCAGCATGATGAGTCTGGCCGAAAAGAGCACGCTATTTATTACCTGAGCAAAAAGTTTATCGATTGTGAAACCAGATATTCACTGCTCGAGAAAACTTGCTACGCTCTGGTATGGGCTGCTCGCCGGCTAAGACAGTATATGTTGACTCATACCACTTTGCTGATATCTAAGATGGATCCGATAAAGTACATCTTTGAGAAGCCTGCTCTGTCTGGGAGGATAGATAGATGGCAGATGATCCTAACAGAATATTACATACAATACACAACCGAAAAAGCTATAAAGGGCAGCGTACTAGCTGATCATCTTGCTCATCAAGCTGTAGAAGATTAACAGTCCATGAAGTTTGACTTCCCTGATGAAGACATCATGACATTGGACAACGGTGAAGAAATCGGGCCATATGATGGACCTGAAAAAGGATTCCGATGGACCCTGTACTTTGATGGGGCATCCAATGCACTTGGTAACAGTATCGGCGATGTGCTCATATCTCCGTAAGGATGCCATACTCCTTTCACTTCCAGACTTTGCTTCAACTGTACGAACAACATGGCAGAGTACGAAGCATGCATCTTTGGTCTCAAGGTTGCCATAGACTTGGGAATCAAATATTTAGATGTGTTTAGGGACTCAGCTTTGGTCATCAGTCAGATCAAAGGAGAGTGGGACACTAAGCATCCAAACCTCATCCCTTACAAAGAACATGTTTTGACATTGTTACCACATTTCGAGCAGATTACCTTCGAGCATTTCCCGCGAGAAGAAAATCAGCTAGCAGATGCTCTAGCTACAATGTCATCTATGTTTAAACTAAATTGGGATAACGAGGCTCCCCAGATCACCATTGAAAGAATGGACGAACCTGCACACTGTCACGAGATTAATACCGAAGGAATAGTGGACCAGCCATGGTTTCATGAATTCAAAAGGTATCTCGAGGCTCAAGAATATCCAAAAGGAGCTTCAATCAAAGACAAAAAGTTCTTAAGGAGATTCTCTGCTAAGTTCTTCCTAAGTAATGGCATCCTATACAAGCGTAATCATGATTCTATTCTGCTCTGTTGTGTGGACAAGATTGAAGCTGAAAAGATCATGGCTGAATTGAATGAAGGTACCTTTGGCACTCACTGTAGAGGGCATACGATGGAGAAGAAAATCCTAAGGGCAGGCTATTACTGGTCTACCATGGAAGCAGACTGCTATCAGCACTCCCGGACCTGTCATAAGTGTCAAATCTATGAAGACAAGGTGCCAGTGCCTCTGGTTCCTCTAAATGTCTTAACAGCTCCTTGGCCCTTCGCTATGTGGGGAATCGATATGATTGGGGAGATCAAGCCTACAGCCTCCAATGGACACCGTTTCATTCTAGTGGCCAGTGACTATTTCACCAAGTGGGTCGAAGTAGCTTCCTTCGCATCTGTTACTAAGAATGTTGTTGCCCGCTTCATCAAGCAGAATCTTATTTGCCGGTACGGTATCCCAGAAAGGATCATCACTAATAATGGTACGAACCTTAAAAATACTATGATCACCACCTTGTGGGAGCAGGTCAAGATTCAACATCACAATTCATCTCCCTATCGGCCAAAGATGAATGGTGCAGCCGAAACTGCTAATAAAAACATTAAAAAGATCATACAGAAGATGACAGTCACCTACAAGGACTGGCATGAAATGTTACCGTTTTCTCTCCACGGGTACCGTACCACGGCTCGCACATCAACTGGGGAAACACCCTATTCTTTGGTTTATGGCATGGAGGTTGTCTTACCTATTGAGGTTCAAATTCCCTATTTAAGAATCATGAAGGATGCAGGTTTGAGTGAAGACGATTGGATCCAGACCCAACTTGATCAATTGAACTTAATTGATGAAAAGAGGCTTATTGCTGTTTTCCATGGTCAGATGTATAAAAAACGGGTGATCAAGGCTTTCAACAAGAAAGTCAGATGCCAGGTATATCAAGTTGGAGATCTAGTGATCAAGCGCATCATCTTGCCACAAAGTGATCCCAGGGGCAAATGGACTCCTACCTATGAAGGACCATTTGTAATCAAGAACATCTTTTCTGGTGGGGCAATGATCTTAACCACCATGGACAGCGACGACCTGCCACACCCTGTGAATGCAGACATAGTCAAAAGATACTACGCATAAGAAACCCGCTAGGTTGACACACCTAGGCAACACAAGGGCATCCCTCCGAACCAAAAAGGTTCGGGCAAAAATTAGGGATAAAATAAAAAAATCTGTACACCCGGTAAGTCGAAAACCTGAAAGGGCAACTTGGGCAAAAAAGGGTTTCCCGGTGGATCGAAAACCCGAAAGGGCGGTCCAGGCAAAAGTTAGGGAATTAAAGCGTATGACTATGTCTCATCGGATCACTTTAAGGGAAATCTCTTCACAGACAAACTCGGAGCTTCTGATCAATTCAATCATCTTTGGACGAAGCAACAAATGGACAAGATATTCGGAGATACGAAGGCTATAGCAGAATGGGAACCCCATGGGATTATCACATATAGCTATCTTTTCTTTGAATAAATTTTTCTTACTTTTATGACATCATCCTCTTACGAGGATGTCTGTCTCCTTTGTACAAAATACTTGTTCAAAGTAAATACAAAGATGTCTCTTCAAAGTACAGAAAACTATTTGCCTTTTTTTTACACTTGTGTTTTTATTTGCAAAAACGTCCAATGATTCATTAATGAACATATGCATTTGAACATAATTACTGTTTACAAATAAACAAAATGGAAAAGAACAATTACTGACAGGTTGAAAGAATAGGAAAACGTCTTTAGGATATTCCATGAGCAATCCCTACAGTACATCATTAAGATCCCCAACGGAGTTAAAACTTCAAACTCTCAATCCCCAGCGGAGCTGAAATTTCAAACTATCAATCCCCAACGGAAATCATCCAGTTTCTCCAAATTCCCCAGCAAGTTATCTTGAAACCTGAAAATCAACCAGATAACAGTTAACTTTTGTTTCTCCCCAACCTAGGATAATTCCCCAGTAAAGTGGCAGACGACTGAAACTCCTGAACTTTTTCCAAACAGGAATAAGTTTTCTTCCCCACAAAGTTTTCTTTATTCCCCAGCAGAACAAGGATTCCCATTGTGTAATCCCCAGTAGAAGTCATCAAAATTCTATGGATTCCCCAAGAAGATTACTCAAGCAGTATACGACATTGCTCGCAACAGAAGTTTTGTCAATACTCCAACTTCAAGACATGAAGAATCCACATATCCTCAGTAATCAGGGATTTATTTTCCTCAACAATACAGCGAATCAGCTTAAATGCGCTTACATTACATCCATATATCATAAACATTGATAAAGTACATATATTACATCATACATTTCATGCAACATAACTTTGTGTTTCAGCTAACATTTTACCCTTTTCAGGATAAGATTAACAACTACCGTTTAACAATATGCAATCATGATACAGTACAGATACACTCCAGACACGAAAGTCATTCTGTTACTCATTCGGATTCAGCTTTCAAGATACAGTTTAGATACGCTCTAGACAAGGATGACATTCTGATACTCATTTAGATCCAACTTCAAGATACAATTTGGATACGCTCTAGACACGGATGCCATTCTGATACTCATTCAGACTTCAACTATCAGATACAGTTCAGATACGCTCCTGACACGAAAGCCATTCTATTACTCATTCAGATCCAGCTTTCAGATACAATACAGATACGCTCTAGACACGGAAGCCAATCTATTACTCATTCAGACCTCAACTTCAAGATGCAGTCCAGATATGCTCCAGACACGATTGCCATTCTATCACTTCTTCATATTCAAGTACATATACAGTTCAGATGCGCTCCAGATACGGATGCCATTCTGATACTTATTCAAATTTAGATTTCACACTCTTGATACAGTACGGATACGCTCCAGACACGGATGCTATTCTATTTCTCATTCAGATTTCAGTCTCCAGATATAGTTCAGATATGTTCCAGATACAGATACCATTCTGATACTTATTCTTCTGATTTACAACGTACAATTCAACAAACATTCTTGGATGGCATCTACAAGCCCATCTCCAACAAGATTCTATCACCTCTCCAAATGGCATCTTTAAGCCCATTCCCTCAACCACACTTCTTCGAGTGTAAATTTATGGGCACTCTAGTGTCCAATCATCTTTTACCTTCGAGTCACAAACGACAAAGCTCGTCAATCTAACTCTTCAGGTTCAAGAAGATTGAACAGGGGCAGTTGTTGTACCCCAAAATTTTCCCTCTCATTTATCAAGACTTTTCCCACAAGACTTCTTGGACTCAAGGCAAGATCAGGGTTTGCTCAGCTCAAGACATCTCATCTTGCACTGATAACCCAAAATTAGGGTTTGAGTTTGCACAAGGATTTTTGGACCATCAATTCTTAGTGTGACCTTCATACATCATTTTGGACCCCTAAGATTGCTCATGTTAAGTTTCAAGCCTTGAACCATACTTTTGGTCAGTCAATTGGACAATTGACCTAAAAATCAACTGTATTGGGGAAAAAGTCAACCATGGCCAATTTACAGTCAAACTTCATAATTTTTGATCCACATCAACATTTTATACTCATATGTACCATTTGATCAAGTTTTGATCACAACTCCTCAAGAAATTTGATCAAATCATCAAAAGGGCAAAATGGTCAAAATTAGGGTTTTGACTGAGAAAGGGAAATTTCTGATTTTTAACCTAGCCAATGACCAATTGAGTTCAAGCATGATTTCAAGGGTTCAATGGCATCATCTTGACCTAATTACATAGTTCAAAAGATCTCAAATTCATTGGATTGATAGATGAATTTTGCAGTCAACTGATCAAAAGTCAACTGTGTACTGAAAAGTCAAACTTTGACTTTTTGGTCAAAATCAAGTGCCAAGGGTCATAATTCATCAAGATATGTCAAAATATGAAACTTGTTCACCAAGAAACTCAAATTTGCAAATTAGGGTTTTAATTTGAAAAATTTTCATAACTTAGAATTTTTCTAAGTATAAAAATTTTCTCATTTTTTCTCAACTTTCCACCACTTTTTCACCATGATGAATTTTGATTCAAAGAAAACTTCCAACATGAAAGTTGTAGTCCTCCATGAAATATTCAACTTTGCTTCACAAAATTTTCCCAAAAGATTCTTGGATCTCAAGTTATGGATTTGTGAATATAGGTCCATGAACTTCTTAACTTTGTGAAATTTTGTCCTAATTTAGGCAGGTTTTGGACCCAACTTCATGGACATTTTTCACCTAGTTCCAAGAGGTATCTAGAATTGCATTTCAAAGATGGATTATAGAGAACATTTCAAGCTTTCCAAAATGTCCAAGAACTCTCCAAGATCATTTTTGAGTAGGGAGAATCAAAGAAGGGAAGTTGGCATTTTCTCACTTTTGTTCAAGCCATTTTCACATAGCATCAAGTTGCAAATCCAATCTATGCTGGTTGTATCTTGCTTTACAGGTCCTAAGCTTGCTCTACACTCTATAATTAAATTCAAACTCAGTTGACAAAGGCTTTATCTTTTCTTTTGAAGCTTTACACAAAGTATATTTCCATTTTTGGCCAAAAGGTTACAATTCCATTTTCATAAAGTTGAAGTTTTGCAACTTTGTCAATCTTAAGAATTGAACCTGTCCCTTTGGTACAAGCAATTTCTACAGGTCTCAAGCAATGTGTACCAACTCTTATCATCTCTCAAGTCAGCTAGTACAAGCATGTGGGATTGGTCACTTCACTTTACTTAAAATGCAAGAAAAGTTGCAAAAGGGGCTAGAACTTGCACAGCTAGTAAGGGTTGACTTTGTATCACTTCTCTACATATTTGCAAACTTGTTACAAGGCATAACACGATTTTCTTGAACCAAAAACACTCTGAAACTCAAAAACACCAAAATCCTGCCAAAACACACAGTTTCTGCAAAACCATAGCCAACTCTCATTTGGCTCGTGCGTTTTGTGTTTAAACACTTCAAGCATCTCATAAACATCATACCAAAGCAATCTAAGCCATCACCCTGGTTCTGTAACCCCTGTTTCAGCATCCACCATTTTCACTTTGGAAGCTTGCAGCTTGACTTGTCCAGAGAGTTCCAGCCATCCTCAAAGCAAGATAAGCATTGAAATAGCTTCAGGGAAGTTCAAGGAAGCTCAAACAATCAACAGGCCTCCATTAAAGTCACTACATTGCCCTACTCAAATCCAGCTGAAGAAGGTATTTTTTTAAAACTCTATCTCTCTGAATAGGAAACCTCCAGCCACAATTTATGAGAAAAAATGTAGCCCTTATCAGGACAAAACTGTACATATCATTACTTTTCACTTATGTTACTTGTGCTAAGAGAATTTGAAGCTTGAAGTCCCTGAAATTTTTAGGTCACAAATTAGGGGTTCCAAAATTCTCCTTGATCTTTTAGAGTTAGGTTATATAATATATATGGTTGGTAACGTGAGCTCAAATGCCACATGTTTCATGTTATGAGTTTTTGTTTTTGTGCAAGCATAAGAGAGATACAGATTTGAACATGAAGCGCGCGCAGGAAGTTGACCAAGGACAGGGACGAAGTGTTTTGGGCTTTTTGTGCTTTGGGCCTTTTTGCTTTTGATATTTGCACCCACTGATTTGCTACTGCACCCCCTGACTAGCTTTTTATATTTTTTGTATTTTTTCCATATTTTCATATTTAATGCTTTTGTTTATTTTTTTTAAATGATAAAAAATGTCAAAAATTGATTTATTTATTTTCACACTTTTTATTTTATTTTTTTATTATTTTCTCACATGCAAAATAGTTTATTTTGATAAATAGAACTTATTTCTTAAATAACTTGTAAATATAATAAAAAATACTTAATATTTTTATTATATTATTTATACTCATAAATACTTATTTTATATATATATATATAT
>CATIWC010003337.1:0-54478 GCA_948472305.1 Vicia faba
TTGAAGTTAACATAAGTCTGAGGAAATTTGAATTGAACATAAATCTGCATAAAATCTGATTAAATCTTAAGAAAAATTGATGAATTTTGAAGTAAAAACAAATCTTAAGAAAAACCTATGAAACTTGAAGTAAATACATAAATCTAAATAAAATATGATGAAATATGAAGGGAAAATAAATCTCAAGAAAATATAATGTAAATTTGATGAAATCTAAAGTAATCGTAAATTGAAGAAAATCTGACGAAATTTGAAGTGAACAAAAATCTTAAGAAAATCTCATGAAATATGAAGTGAATATAAATCTGAAAAAAATATGATGAAATAAAAAAAAATAGTTGAAACTTTATGTAAACATAAATCTGTAGAAAATCAGATCGAATTTGAAGAAAATTTGGTGAAATTGAAAGTGAACCTTAATCAAAAGAAACTCTGGTGAATTATTTAGTGAACACATATCTGAAGAAACTCTAATGAAATAGGAAGAAAGTCTGGTGAAATTGGAAGCGAACCTAAATCTGAAGAAAATGTGTGAATTTTCTAGTGAAGATATATCTAAAGACACTCTAGTGAATTAGGAAGAAAATCTGATGAAAATTGAGAAGAACATAAATATGAAGGAAATATGATGAACTTTATAGTGAACATATATCTGAAGAAACTCTAATGAAATATAAAGAAAACCTGATGAAATTTTAGGTGAACATAAATATGAAGGAAATATGATAAATTTTGTAGGGAACATATATCTGAAGAAACTCTAATGAAATAGGAAGAAAATCTGATAAAATTTGAGGTGAACATAAATCTGAAGGAAATATGACTAAATTTGAAGTTAACATAAGTCTGAGGAAATTTGAATTGAACATAAATCTGCATAAAATCTGATTAAATATTAAGAAAAATTGATGAATTTTAAATTAAAAACAAATCTTAAGAAAAACCTATGAAACTTGAAGTAAATACATAAATCTAAATAAAATATGATGAAATATGAAGTGAAAATAAATCTCAAGAAAATATAAAGTAAATTTGATGAAATCTAAAGTAATCGTAAATTGAAGAAAATCTGACGAAATTTGAAGTGAACAAAAATCTTAAGAAAATCTCATGAAATATGAAGTGAATATAAATCTGAAAAAAATCTGATGAAATAAAAAAAAATAGTTGAAACTTGATGTAAACATAAATCTGTAGAAAATCAGATCGAATTTGAAGAAAATTTGATGAAATTGAAAGTGAACCTTAATCAAAAGAAACTCTGGTGAATTATTTAGTGAACACATATCTGAAGAAACTCTAATGAAATAGGAAGAAAGTCTGGTGAAATTGGAAGAGAACCTAAATCTGACGAAAATGTGTGAATTTTATAGTGAAGATATATCTAAAGACACTCTAGTGAATTAGGAAGAAAATCTGATGAAAATTGAGAAGAACATAAATATGAAGGAAATATGATGAATTTTGTAGTGAACATATATCTGAAGAAACTCTAATGAAATATAAAGAAAACCTGATGAAATTTTAGGTGAACATAAATATGAAGGAAATATGATAAATTTTGTAGTGAACATATATCTGAAGAAACTCTAATGAAATAGGAAGAAAATCTGATAAAATTTGAGGTGAACATAAATCTGAAGGAAATATGACTAAATTTGAAGTTAACATAAGTCTGAGGAAATTTGAATTGAACATAAATCTGCATAAAATCTGATTAAATCTTAAGAAAAATTGATGAATTTTGAAGTAAAAACAAATCTTAAGAAAAACCTAAGAAACTTGAAGTAAATACATAAATCTAAAGAAAATATGATGAAATATGAAGTGAACATAAATCTGAAGAAAATATAAAGTAAATTGGAGGAAATCTAAAGTAATCGTAAATTTGAAGAAAATCTGATGAAATCTAAAGAAAGTCTAACTAAATTTGAAGTGAACAAAAATCTGAAGAAAATCTCATGAAATATGAAGTGAATATAAATCTGAAAAAAATCTGATGAAATAAAAAAAAACTGTTGAAACTTGATGTAAACATAAATCTGTAGAAAATCAGATCAAATTTGAAGAAAATTTGATGAAATTGAAAGTGAACCTTAATCAAAAGAAACTCTGGAGAATTATTTAGTGAACACATATCTGAAGAAACTCTAATGAAATAGGAAGAAAGTCTGGTGAAATTGTAAGTGAACCTAAATCTGAAGAAAATCTGTGAATTTTGTAGTGAAGATATATCTAAAGACACTCTAGTGAATTAGGAGGAAAATCTGATGAAAATTGAGAAGAACATAAATATGAAGGAAATATGATGAATTTTGTAGTGAACATATATCTGAAGAAACTCTAATGAAATATAAAGAAAACCTGATGAAATTTTAGGTGAACATAAATATGAAGGAAATATGATGAATTTTGTAGTGAACATATATCTGAAGAAACTCTAATGAAATAGGAAGAAAATCTGATAAAATTTGAGGTGAACATAAATCTGAAGGAAATATGACTAAATTTGAAGTTAACATAAGTCTGAGGAAATTTGAATTGAACATAAATCTGCATAAAATCTGATTAAATCTTAAGAAAAATTGATGAATTTTGAAGTAAAAACAAATCTTAAGAAAAACCTATGAAACTTGAAGTAAATACATAAATCTAAATAAAATATGATGAAATATGAAGTGAAAATAAATCTCAAGAAAATATAATGTAAATTTGATGAAATCTAAAGTAATCGTAAATTGAAGAAAATCTGACGAAATTTGAAGTGAACAAAAATCTTAAGAAAATCTCATGAAATATGAAGTGAATATAAATCTGAAAAAAATATGATGAAATAAAAAAAAAATAGTTGAAACTTGATGTAAACATAAATCTGTAGAAAATCAGATCAAATTTGAAGAAAATTTGGTGAAATTGAAAGTGAACCTTAATCAAAAGAAACTCTGGTGAATTATTTAGTGAACACATATCTGAAGAAACTCTAATGAAATAGGAAGAAAGTCTGGTGAAATTGGAAGCGAACCTAAATCTGAAGAAAATGTGTGAATTTTCTAGTGAAGATATATCTAAAGACACTCTAGTGAATTAGGAAGAAAATCTGATGAAAATTGAGAAGAACATAAATATGAAGGAAATATGATGAATTTTGTAGTGAACATATATCTGAAGAAACTCTAATGAAATATAAAGAAAACCTGATGAAATTTTAGGTGAACATAAATATGAAGGAAATATGATAAATTTTGAAGGGAACATATAGCTTAAGAAACTCTAATGAAATAGGAAGAAAATCTGATAAAATTTGAGGTGAACATAAATCTGAAGGAAATATGACTAAATTTGAAGTTAACATAAGTCTGAGGAAATTTGAATTAATCATAAATCTGCATAAAATCTGATTAAATATTAAGAAAAATTGATGAATTTTAAATTAAAAACAAATCTTAAGAAAAACCTATGAAACTTGAAGTAAATACATAAATCTAAATAAAATATGATGAAATATGAAGTGAAAATAAATCTCAAGAAAATATAAAGTAAATTTGATGAAATCTAAAGTAATCGTAAATTGAAGAAAATCTGACGAAATTTGAAGTGAACAAAAATCTTAAGAAAATCTCATGAAATATGAAGTGAATATAAATCTGAAAAAAATCTGATGAAATAAAAAAAAAATAGTTGAAACTTGATGTAAACATAAATCTGTAGAAAATCAGATCGAATTTGAAGAAAATTTGATGAAATTGAAAGTGAACCTTAATCAAAAGAAACTCTGGTGAATTATTTAGTGAACACATATCTGAAGAAACTCTAATGAAATAGGAAGAAAGTCTGGTGAAATTGGAAGCGAACCTAAATCTGAAGAAAATGTGTGAATTTTATAGTGAAGATATATCTAAAGACACTCTAGTGAATTAGGAAGAAAATCTGATGAAAATTGAGAAGAACATAAATATGAAGGAAATATGATGAATTTTGTAGTGAACATATATCTGAAGAAACTCTAATGAAATATAAAGAAAACCTGATGAAATTTTAGGTGAACATAAATATGAAGGAAATATGATAAATTTTGTAGTGAACATATATCTGAAGAAACTCTAATGAAATAGGAAGAAAATCTGATAAAATTTGAGGTGAACATAAATCTGAAGGAAATATGACTAAATTTGAAGTTAACATAAGTCTGAGGAAATTTGAATTGAACATAAATCTGCATAAAATCTGATTAAATCTTAAGAAAAATTGATGAATTTTGAAGTAAAAACAAATCTTAAGAAAAACCTAAGAAACTTGAAGTAAATACATAAATCTAAAGAAAATATGATGAAATATGAAGTGAACATAAATCTGAAGAAAATATAAAGTAAATTGGAGGAAATCTAAAGTAATCGTAAATTTGAAGAAAATCTGATGAAATCTAAAGAAAGTCTAACTAAATTTGAAGTGAACAAAAATCTGAAGAAAATCTCATGAAATATGAAGTGAATATAAATCTGAAAAAAATCTGATGAAATAAAAAAAAACTGTTGAAACTTGATGTAAACATAAATCTGTAGAAAATCAGATCAAATTTGAAGAAAATTTGATGAAATTGAAAGTGAACCTTAATCAAAAGAAACTCTGGAGAATTATTTAGTGAAGACATATCTGAAGAAACTCTAATGAAATAGGAAGAAAGTCTGGTGAAATTGGAAGTGAACCTAAATCTGAAGAAAATCTGTGAATTTTGTAGTGAAGATATATCTAAAGACACTCTAGTGAATTAGGAGGAAAATCTGATGAAAATTGAGAAGAACATAAATATGAAGGAAATATGATGAATTTTGTAGTGAACATATATCTGAAAAAACTCTAATGAAATATAAAGAAAACCTGATGAAATTTTAGGTGAACATAAATATGAAGGAAATATGATGAATTTTGTAGTGAACATATATCTGAAGAAACTCTAATGAAATAGGAAGAAAATCTGATAAAATTTGAGGTGAACATAAATCTGAAGGAAATATGACTAAATTTGAAGTTAACATAAGTCTGAGGAAATTTGAATTGAACATAAATCTGCATAAAATCTGATTAAATCTTAAGAAAAATTGATGAATTTTGAAGTAAAAACAAATCTTAAGAAAAACCTATGAAACTTGAAGTAAATACATAAATCTAAATAAAATATGATGAAATATGAAGTGAAAATAAATCTCAAGAAAATATAATGTAAATTTGATGAAATCTAAAGTAATCGTAAATTGAAGAAAATCTGACGAAATTTGAAGTGAACAAAAATCTTAAGAAAATCTCATGAAATATGAAGTGAATATAAATCTGAAAAAAATATGATGAAATAAAAAAAAAAATAGTTGAAACTTGATGTAAACATAAATCTGTAGAAAATGAGATCGAATTTGAAGAAAATTTGGTGAAATTGAAAGTGAACCTTAATCAAAAGAAACTCTGGTGAATTATTTAGTGAACACATATCTGAAGAAACTCTAATGAAATAGGAAGAAAGTCTGGTGAAATTGGAAGCGAACCTAAATCTGAAGAAAATGTGTGAATTTTCTAGTGAAGATATATCTAAAGACACTCTAGTGAATTAGGAAGAAAATCTGATGAAAATTGAGAAGAACATAAATATGAAGGAAATATGATGAATTTTGTAGTGAACATATATCTGAAGAAACTCTAATGAAATATAAAGAAAACCTGATGAAATTTTAGGTGAACATAAATATGAAGGAAATATGATAAATTTTGTAGGGAACATATATCTGAAGAAACTCTAATGAAATAGGAAGAAAATCTGATAAAATTTGAGGTGAACATAAATCTGAAGGAAATATGACTAAATTTGAAGTTAACATAAGTCTGAGGAAATTTGAATTGAACATAAATCTGCATAAAATCTGATTAAATATTAAGAAAAATTGATGAATTTTAAATTAAAAACAAATCTTAAGAAAAACCTATGAAACTTG
The DNA here is from genome assembly GCA_948472305.1 of Vicia faba. Lineage (NCBI taxonomy): Eukaryota > Viridiplantae > Streptophyta > Magnoliopsida > Fabales > Fabaceae > Vicia > Vicia faba. The sequence continues at coordinate 5,979 of CATIWC010003337.1, forward strand.
AAGTAAATACATAAATCTAAATAAAATATGATGAAATATGAAGTGAAAATAAATCTCAAGAAAATATAAAGTAAATTTGATGAAATCTAAAGTAATCGTAAATTGAAGAAAATCTGACGAAATTTGAAGTGAACAAAAATCTTAAGAAAATCTCATGAAATATGAAGTGAATATAAATCTGAAAAAAATCTGATGAAATAAAAAAAAATAGTTGAAACTTGATGTAAACATAAATCTGTAGAAAATCAGATCGGATTTGAAGAAAATTTGATGAAATTGAAAGTGAACCTTAATCAAAAGAAACTCTGGTGAATTATTTAGTGAACACATATCTGAAGAAACTCTAATGAAATAGGAAGAAAGTCTGGTGAAATTGGAAGCGAACCTAAATCTGAAGAAAATGTGTGAATTTTATAGTGAAGATATATCTAAAGACACTCTAGTGAATTAGGAAGAAAATCTGATGAAAATTGAGAAGAACATAAATATGAAGGAAATATGATGAATTTTGTAGTGAACATATATCTGAAGAAACGCTAATGAAATATAAAGAAAACCTGATGAAATTTTAGGTGAACATAAATATGAAGGAAATATGATAAATTTTGTAGTGAACATATATCTGAAGAAACTCTAATGAAATAGGAAGAAAATCTGATAAAATTTGAGGTGAACATAAATCTGAAGGAAATATGACTAAATTTGAAGTTAACATAAGTCTGAGGAAATTTGAATTGAACATAAATCTGCATAAAATCTGATTAAATCTTAAGAAAAATTGATGAATTTTGAAGTAAAAACAAATCTTAAGAAAAACCTAAGAAACTTGAAGTAAATACATAAATCTAAAGAAAATATGATGAAATATGAAGTGAACATAAATCTGAAGAAAATATAAAGTAAATTGGAGGAAATCTAAAGTAATCGTAAATTTGAAGAAAATCTGATGAAATCTAAAGAAAGTCTAACTAAATTTGAAGTGAACAAAAATCTGAAGAAAATCTCATGAAATATGAAGTGAATATAAATCTGAAAAAAATCTGATGAAATAAAAAAAAAACTGTTGAAACTTGATGTAAACATAAATCTGTAGAAAATCAGATCAAATTTGAAGAAAATTTGATATAATTGAAAGTGAACCTTAATCAAAAGAAACTCTGGAGAATTATTTAGTGAACACATATCTGAAGAAACTCTAATGAAATAGGAAGAAAGTCTGGTGAAATTGGAAGTGAACCTAAATCTGAAGAAAATCTGAATTTTGTAGTGAAGATATATCTAAAGACACTCTAGTGAATTAGGAGGAAAATCTGATGAAAATTGAGAAGAACATAAATATGAAGGAAATATGATGAATTTTGTAGTGAACATATATCTGAAGAAACTCTAATGAAATATAAAGAAAACCTGATGAAATTTTAGGTGAACATAAATATGAAGGAAATATGATGAATTTTGTAGTGAACATATATCTGAAGAAACTCTAATGAAATAGGAAGAAAATCTGATAAAATTTGAGGTGAACATAAATCTGAAGGAAATATGACTAAATTTGAAGTTAACATAAGTCTGAGGAAATTTGAATTGAACATAAATATGCATAAAATCTGATTAAATCTTAAGAAAAATTGATGAATTTTGAAGTAAAAACAAATCTTAAGAAAAACCTAAGAAACTTGAAGTAAATACATAAATCTAAAGAAAATATAATGAAATATGAAGTGAACATAAATCTGAAGAAAATATAAAGTAAATTGGATGAAATCTAAAGTAATCGTAAATTTGAAGAAAATCTGATGAAATCTAAAGAAAGTCTAACGAAATTTGAAGAAAATCTCATGAAATATGAAGTGAATATAAATCTGAAAAAAATCTGATGAAATAAAAAAAAACTGTTGAAACTTGATGTAAACATAAATCTGTAGAAAATCAGATCGAATTTGAAGAAAATTTGATGAAATTGAAAGTGAACCTTAATCAAAAGAAACTCTGGAGAATTATTTAGTGAACACATATCTGAAGAAACTCTAATGAAATAGGAAGAAAGTCTGGTGAAATTGGAAGTGAACCTAAATCTGAAGAAAATCTGTGAATTTTGTAGTGAAGATATATCTAAAGACACTCTAGTGAATTAGGAGGAAAATCTGATGAAAATTGAGAAGAACATAAATATGAAGGAAATATGATGAATTTTGTAGTGAACATATATCTGAAGAAACTCTAATGAAATATAAAGAAAACCTGATGAAATTTTAGGTGAACATAAATATGAAGGAAATATGATGAATTTTGTAGTGAACATATATCTGAAGAAACTCTAATGAAATAGGAAGAAAATCTGATAAAATTTGAGGTGAACATAAATCTGAAAGAAAATATGACTAAATTTGAAGTTAACATAAGTCTGAGGAAATTTGAATTGAACATAAATCTGCATAAAATCTGATTAAATATTAAGAAAAATTGATGAATTTTAAAGTAAAAACAAATCTTAAGAAAAACCTATGAAACTTGAAGTAAATACATAAATCTAAATAAAATATGATGAAATATGAAGTGAAAATAAATCTCAAGAAAATATAAAGTAAATTTGATGAAATCTAAAGTAATCGTAAATTGAAGAAAATCTGACGAAATTTGAAGTGAACAAAAATCTTAAGAAAATCTCATGAAATATGAAGTGAATATAAATCTGAAAAAAATCTGATGAAATAAAAAAAAATAGTTGAAACTTGATGTAAACATAAATCTGTAGAAAATCAGATCGAATTTGAAGAAAATTTGATGAAATTTAAGGTGAACCTTAATCAAAAGAAACTCTGGTGAATTATTTAGTGAACACATATCTGAAGAAACTCTAATGAAATAGGAAGAAAGTCTGGTGAAATTGGAAGCGAACCTAAATCTGAAGAAAATGTGTGAATTTTCTAGTGAAGATATATCTAAAGACACTCTAGTGAATTAGGAAGAAAATCTGATGAAAATTGAGAAGAACATAAATATGAAGGAAATATGATGAATTTTGTAGTGAACATATATCTGAAGAAACTCTAATGAAATATAAAGAAAACCTGATGAAATTTTAGGTGAACATAAATATGAAGGAAATATGATGAATTTTGTACTGAACATATATCTGAAGAAACTCTAATGAAATAGGAAGAAAATCTGATAAAATTTGAGGTGAACATAAATCTGAAGGAAATATGACTAAATTTGAAGTTAACATAAGTCTGAGGAAATTTGAATTGAACATAAATCTGCATAAAATCTGATTAAATCTTAAGAAAAATTGATGAATTTTGAAGTAAAAACAAATCTTAAGAAAAACCTAAGAAACTTGAAGTAAATACATAAATCTAAAGAAAATATGATGAAATATGAAGTGAACATAAATCTGAAGAAAATATAAAGTAAATTGGATGAAATCTAAAGTAATCGTAAATTTGAAGAAAATCTGATGAAATCTAAAGAAAGTCTAACGAAATTTGAAGAAAATCTCATGAAATATGAAGTGAATATAAATCTGAAAAAAATCTGATGAAATAAAAAAAAACTGTTGAAACTTGATGTAAACATAAATCTGTAGAAAATCAGATCGAATTTGAAGAAAATTTGATGAAATTGAAAGTGAACCTTAATCAAAAGAAACTCTGGAGAATTATTTAGTGAACACATATCTGAAGAAACTCTAATGAAATAGGAAGAAAGTCTGGTGAAATTGGAAGTGAACCTAAATCTGAAGAAAATATGTGAATTTTGTAGTGAAGATATATCTAAAGACACTCTAGTGAATTAGGAAGAAAATCTGATGAAAATTGAGAAGAACATAAATATGAAGGAAATATGATGAATTTTGTAGTGAATATATATCTGAAGAAACTCTAATGAAATAGGAAGAAAATCTGATAAAATTTTAGGTGAACATAAATCTGAAGGAAATATGATAAATTTGTAGTGAACATATATATGAAGAAACTCTAATGAAATAGGAAGAAAATCTGATAAAATTTGAGGTGAACATAAATCTGAAGGAAATATGATGAAATTTGAAGTTAACATAAGTCTGAGGAAATTTGAATTGAACATAAATCTGCATAAAATCTGATTAAATCTTAAGAAAAATTGATGAATTTTGATGTAAAAATAAATCTTAAGAAAAACCTATAAAACTTGAAGTAAATACATAAATCTAAAGAAAATATGATGAAATATGAAGTGAAAATAAATCTCAAGAAAATATAAAGTAAATTTGATGAAATCTAAAGTAATCGGTAAATTTGAAGAAAATCTGATGAAATCTAAAGAAAGTCTGACGAAATTTGAAGTGAACAAAAATCTGAAGAAAATCTCATGAAATATGAAGTGAATATAAATCTAAAAGAATCTGATGAAATAAAAAAAAACTGTTGAAACTTGATGTAAACATAAATCTGTAGAAAATCAGATCGAATTTGAAGAAAATTTGATGAAATTGAAAGTGAACCTTAATCAAAAGAAAGTCTGGTGAATTATTTAGTGAACACATATCTGAAGAAACTCTAATGAAATAGGAAGAAAGTCTGGTGAAATTGGAAGTGAACCTAAATCTGAAGAAAATCTGTGAATTTTGTAGTGAAGATATATTTAAAGACACTCTAGTGAATTAGGAAGAAAATCTTATGAAAATTGAGGTGAACATAAATATGAAGGAAATATGATGAACTTTGTAGTGAACATATATCTGAAGAAACTCTAATGAAATAAGAAGAAAATCTGATGAAATTTTAGGTGAACATAAATATGAAGGAAATATGATGAATTTTGTAGTGAACATATATCTGAAGAAACTCTAATGAAATAGGAAGAAAATCTGATAAAATTTGAGGTGAACATAAATCTGAAGGAAATATGATGAAATTTGAAGTTAACATAAGTCGGAGGAAATTTGAATTGAACATAAATCTGCATAAAATCTGATTAAATCTTAAGAAAAATTGATGAATTTTGAAGTAAAAACAAATCTTAAGAAAAACCTATGAAACTTGAAGTAAATACATAAATCTAAAGAAAATATGATGAAATATGAAGTGAAAATAAATCTCAAGAAAATATAAAGTAAATTTGATGAAATATAAAGTAATCGTAAATTTGAAGAAAATCTGATGAAATCTAAAGAAAGTCTGACGAAATTTGAAGTGAACAAAAATCTGAAGAAAATCTCATGAAATATGAAGTGAATATAAATCTAAAAAGAATCTGATGAAATAAAAAAAAACTGTTGAAACTTGATGTAAACATAAATCTGTAGAAAATCAGATCGAATTTGAAGAAAATTTGATGAAATTGAAAGTGAACCTTAATCAAAAGAAAGTCTGGTGAATTATTTAGTGAACACATATCTGAAGAAACTCTAATGAAATAGGAAGAAAGTCTGGTGAAATTGGAAGTGAACCTAAATCTGAAGAAAATCTGTGAATTTTGTAGTGAAGATATATTTAAAGACACTCTAGTGAATTAGGAAGAAAATCTTATGAAAATTGAGGTGAACATAAATATGAAGGAAATATGATGAACTTTGTAGTGAACATATATCTGAAGAAACTCTAATGAAATAAGAAGAAAATCTGATGAAATTTTAGGTGAACATAAATATGAAGGAAATATGATGAATTTTGTAGTGAACATATATCTGAAGAAACTACATATAATGAAATAGGAAGAAAATCTGATAAAATTTGAGGTGAACATAAATTTGAAGGAAATATGATGAAATTTGAAGTTAACATAAGTCTGAGGAAATTTTAATTGAACATAAATCTGCATAAAATCTGATTAAATCTTAAGAAAAATTGATGAATTTTGAAGTAAAAACAAATCTTAAGAAAAACCTATGAAACTTGAAGTAAATACATAAATCTAAAGAAAATATGATGAAATATGAAGTGAAAATAAATCTCAAGAAAATATAAATTAAATTTGATGAAATCTAAAGTAATCGTAAATTTGAAGAAAATCTGATGAAATCTAAAGAAAGTCTGACGAAATTAGAAGTGAACAAAAATCTGAAGAAAATCTCATGAAATATGAAGTGAATATAAATCTTAAAAAAATCTGATGAAATAAAAAAAACTGTTGAAACTTGATGTAAACATAAATTTGTAGAAAATCAGATCAAATTTGAAGAAAATTTGATGAAATTGAAAGTGAACCTTAATCAAAAGAAAGTCTGCTGAATTATTTAGTGAACACATATCTGAAGAAACTCGAATGAAATAGGAAGAAAGTCTGGTGAAATTGGAAGTGAACCTAAATCTGAAGAAAATCTGTGAATTTTGTAGTGAAGATATATTTAAAGACACTCTAGTGAATTAGGAAGAAAATCTGATGAAAATTGAGGTGAACATAAATATGAAGGAAATATGATGAACTTTGTAGTGAACATATATCTGAAGAAACTCTAATCAAATAAGAAGAAAATCTGATGAAATTTTAGGTTAATATAAATATGAAGGAAATATGATGAATTTTGTAGTGAACATATATCTGAAGAAACTATATATAATGAAATAGGAAGAAAATCTGATAAAATTTGAGGTGAACATAAATCTGAAGGAAATATGATGAAATTTGAAGTTAACATAAGTCTGGGGAAATTTGAATTGAACATAAATCTGCATAAAATCTGATTAAATCTTAAGAAAAATTGATGAATTTTGAAGTAAAAACAAATCTTAAGAAAAACCTATGAAAGTTGAAGTAAATACATAAATCTAAAGAAAATATGATGAAATATGAAGTGAAAATAAATCTCAAGAAAATATAAATTAAATTTGATGAAATCTAAAGTAATCGTAAATTTGAAGAAAATCTGATGAAATCTAAAGAAAGTCTGACGAAATTTGAAGTGAACAAAAATCTGAAGAAAATCTCATGAAATATGAAGTGAATATAAATCTAAAAAAATCTGATGAAATAAAAAAAAACTGTTGAAACTTGATGTAAACATAAATCTGTAGAAAATCAGATCGAATTTGAAGAAAATTTGATGAAATTGAAAGTGAACCTTAATCAAAAGAAACTCTGGTGAATTATTTAGTGAACACATATCTGACGAAACTCTAATGAAATAGGAAGACAGTCTGGTGAAATTTGAAGTGAACCTAAATCTGAAGAAAATCTGTGAATTTTGTAGTGAAGATATATTTAAAGACACTCTAGTGAATTAGGAAGAAAATCTGATGAAAATTGAGGTGAACATAAATATGAAGGAAATATGATGAACTTTGTAGTGAACATATATCTGAAGAAACTCTAATGAAATAAGAAGAAAATCTGATGAAATTTTAGGTGAACATAAATATGAAGGAAATATGATGAAATTTGAAGTTAACATAAGTCTGAGGAAATTTGAATTGAACATAAATCTGCATAAAATCTGATTAAATCTTAAGAAAAATTGATGAATTTTGAAGTAAAAACAAATCCTAAGAAAAACCTATGAAACTTGAAGTAAATACATAAATCTAAAGAAAATATGATGAAATATGAAGTGAAAATAAATCTCAAGAAAATATAAATTAAATTTGATGAAATCTAAAGTAATCGTAAATTTGAAGAAAATCTGATGAAATCTAAAGAAAGTCTGACGAAATTTGAAGTGAACAAAAATCTGAAGAAAATCTCATGAAATATGAAGTGAATATAAATCTAAAAAAAATCTGATGAAATAAAAAAAAACTGTTGAAACTTGATGTAAACATAAATCTGTAGAAAATCAGATCGAATTTGAAGAAAATTTGATGAAATTGAAAGTGAACCTTAATCAAAAGAAACTCTGGTGAATTTTTTAGTGAACACATATCTGAAGAAACTCTAATGAAATAGGAAGAAAGTCTGGTGAAATTGGAAGTGAACCTAAATCTGAAGAAAATCTGTGAATTTTGTAGTAAAGATATATTTAAAGACACTCTAGTGAATTAGGAAGAAAATCTGATGAAAATTGAGGTGAACATAAATATGAAGGAAATATGATGAACTTTGTAGTGAACATATATCTGAAGAAACTCTAATGAAATAAGAAGAAAATCTGATGAAATTTTAGGTGAACATAAATATGAAGGAAATATGATGAATTTTGTAGTGAACATATATCTGAAGAAACTCTAATGAAATAGGAAGAAAATCTGATAAAATTTGAGGTGAACATAAATCTGAAGGAAATATGATGAAATTTGAAGTTAACATAAGTCTAGGGAAATTTGAATTGAACATAAATCTGCATAAAATCTGATTAAATCTTAAGAAAAATTGATGAATTTTGAAGTAAAAACAAATCTTAAGAAAAACCTATGAAACTTGAAGTAAATACATAAATCTAAAGAAAATATGATGAAATATGAAGTGAAAATAAATCTCAAGAAAATATAAATTAAATTTGATGAAATCTAAAGTAATCGTAAATTTGAAGAAAATCTGATGAAATCTAAAGAAAGTCTGACGAAATTTGAAGTGAACAAAAATCTTAAGAAAATCTCATGAAATATGAAGTGAATATAAATCTGAAAAAAATCTGATGAAATAAAAAAAATTGTTGAAACTTGATGTAAACATAAATTTGTAAAAAATCAGATCGAATTTGAAGAAAAATTGATGAAATTGAAAGTGAACCTTAATCAAAAGAAAGTCTGGTGAATTATTTAGTGAACACATATCTGAAGAAACTCGAATGAAATAGGAAGAAAGTCTGGTGAAATTGGAAGTGAACCTAAATCTGAAGAAAATCTGTGAATTTTGTAGTGAAGATATATTTAAAGACACTCTAGTGAATTAGGAAGAAAATCTGATGAAAATTGAGGTGAACATAAATATGAAGGAAATATGATGAACTTTGTAGTGAACATATATCTGAAGAAACTCTAATCAAATAAGAAGAAAATCTGATGAAATTTTAGGTTAATATAAATATGAAGGAAATATGATGAATTTTGTAGTGAACATATATCTGAAGAAACTATATATAATGAAATAGGAAGAAAATCTGATAAAATTTGAGGTGAACATAAATCTGAAGGAAATATGATGAAATTTGAAGTTAACATAAGTCTGGGGAAATTTGAATTGAACATAAATCTGCATAAAATCTGATTAAATCTTAAGAAAAAATTGATGAATTTTGAAGTAAAAACAAATCTTAAGAAAAACCTATGAAAGTTGAAGTAAATACATAAATCTAAAGAAAATATGATGAAATATGAAGTGAAAATAAATCTCAAGAAAATATAAATTAAATTTGATGAAATCTAAAGTAATCGTAAATTTGAAGAAAATCTGATGAAATCTAAAGAAAGTCTGACGAAATTTGAAGTGAACAAAAATCTGAAGAAAATCTCATGAAATATGAAGTGAATATAAATCTAAAAAAAATCTGATGAAATAAAAAAAAACTGTTGAAACTTGATGTAAACATAAATCTGTAGAAAATCAGATCGAATTTGAAGAAAATTTGATGAAATTGAAAGTGAACCTTAATCAAAAGAAACTCTGGTGAATTATTTAGTGAACACATATCTGACGAAACTCTAATGAAATAGGAAGACAGTCTGGTGAAATTTGAAGTGAACCTAAATCTGAAGAAAATCTGTGAATTTTGTAGTGAAGATATATTTAAAGACACTCTAGTGAATTAGGAAGAAAATCTGATGAAAATTGAGGTGAACATAAATATGAAGGAAATATGATGAACTTTGTAGTGAACATATATCTGAAGAAACTCTAATGAAATAAGAAGAAAATCTGATGAAATTTTAGGTGAACATAAATATGAAGGAAATATGATGAAATTTGAAGTTAACATAAGTCTGAGGAAATTTGAATTGAACATAAAAATCTGCATAAAATCTGATTAAATCTTAAGAAAATTGATGAATTTTGAAGTAAAAACAAATCTTAAGAAAAACCTATGAAACTTGAAGTAAATACATAAATCTAAAGAAAATATGATGAAATATGAAGTGAAAATAAATCTCAAGAAAATATAAATTAAATTTGATGAAATCTAAAGTAATCGTAAATTTGAAGAAAATCTGATGAAATCTAAAGAAAGTCTGACGAAATTTGAAGTGAACAAAAATCTGAAGAAAATCTCATGAAATATGAAGTGAATATAAATCTAAAAAAAATCTGATGAAATAAAAAAAAACTGTTGAAACTTGATGTAAACATAAATCTGTAGAAAATCAGATCGAATTTGAAGAAAATTTGATGAAATTGAAAGTGAACCTTAATCAAAAGAAACTCTGGTGAATTTTTTAGTGAACACATATCTGAAGAAACTCTAATGAAATAGGAAGAAAGTCTGGTGAAATTGGAAGTGAACCTAAATCTGAAGAAAATCTGTGAATTTTGTAGTGAAGATATATTTAAAGACACTCTAGTGAATTAGGAAGAAAATCTGATGAAAATTGAGGTGAACATAAATATGAAGGAAATATGATGAACTTTGTAGTGAACATATATCTGAAGAAACTCTAATGAAATAAGAAGAAAATCTGATGAAATTTTAGGTGAACATAAATATGAAGGAAATATGATGAATTTTGTAGTGAACATATATCTGAAGAAACTCTAATGAAATAGGAAGAAAATCTGATAAAATTTGAGGTGAACATAAATCTGAAGGAAATATGATGAAATTTGAAGTTAACATAAGTCTAGGGAAATTTGAATTGAACATAAATCTGCATAAAATCTGATTAAATCTTAAGAAAAATTGATGAATTTTGAAGTAAAAACAAATCTTAAGAAAAACCTATGAAACTTGAAGTAAAATACATAAATCTAAAAAAAATATGATGAAATATGAAGTGAAAATAAATCTCAAGAAATATAAATTAAATTTGATGAAATCTAAAGTAATCGTAAATTTGAAGAAAATCTGATGAAATCTAAAGTAAGTCTAACGAAATTTGAAGTGAACAAAAATCTGAAGAAAATCTCATGAAATATGAAGTGAATATAAATCTAAAAAAAATCTGATGAAATAAAAAAAAACTGTTGAAACTTGATGTAAAAATAAATCTGTAGAAAATCAGATCGAATTTGAAGAAAATTTGATGAAATTGAAAGTGAACCTTAATCAAAAGAAACTCTGGTGAATTATTTAGTGAACACATATCTGAAGAAACTCTAATGAAATAGGAAGAAAGTCTGGTGAAATTGGAAGTGAGCCTAAATCTGAAGAAAATCTGTGAATTTTGTAGTGAAGATATATTTAAAGACCTTCTAGTGAATTAGGAAGAAAATCTGATGAAAATTGAGGTGAACATAAATATGAAGGAAATATGATGAACTTTGTAGTGAACATATATCTGAAGAAACTCTAATGAAATAAGAAGAAAATCTGATGAAATTTTAGGTGAACATAAATATGAAGGAAATATGATGAATTTTGTAGTGAACATATATCTGAAGAAACTTTAATGAAATAGGAAGAAAATCTGTTAAAATTTGAGGTGAACATAAATCTGAAGGAAATATGATGAAATTTGAAGTTAACATAAGTCTGAGGAAATTTGAATTGAACATAAATCTGCATAAAATCTGATTAAATCTTAAGAAAAATTGATGAATTTGAAGTAAAAACAAATCTTAAGAAAAACCTATGAAACTTGAAGTAAATACATAAATCTAAAGAAAATATGATGAAATATGAAGTGAAAATAAATCTCAAGAAAATATAAAGTAAATTTGATGAAATCTAAAGTAATCGTAAATTTGAAGAAAATCTGATGAAATCTAAAGAAAGTCTGACGAAATTTTAAGTGAACAAAAATCTTAAGAAAATCTCATGAAATATGAAGTGAATATAAATCTGAAAAAATCTGATGAAATAAAAAAATCTGTTGAAACATGATGTAAACATAAATCTATAGAAAATCGGATCGAATTTGAAGAAAATTTGATGAAATTGAAAGTGAACCTTAATCAAAAGAAACTCTGGTGAATTATTTAGTGAACACATATCTGAAGAAACTCTAATGAAATAGGAAGAAAGTCTGGTGAAATTGGAAGTGAGCCTAAATCTGAAGAAAATCTGTGAATTTTGTAGTGAAGATATATTTAAAGACCTTCTAGTGAATTAGGAAGAAAATCTGATGAAAATTGAGGTGAACATAAATATGAAGGAAATATGATGAACTTTGTAGTGAACATATATCTGAAGAAACTCTAATGAAATAAGAAGAAAATCTGATGAAATCTTAGGTGAACATAAATATGAAGGAAATATGATGAATTTTGTAGTGAACATATATATGAAGAAACTCTAATGAAATAGGAAGAAAATCTAATAAAATTTGAGGTGAACATAAATCTGAAGGAAATATGATGAAATTTGAAGTTAACATAAGTCTGAGGAAATTTGAATTGAACATAAATCTGCATAAAATCTGATTAAATCTTAAGAAAAATTGATGAATTTTGAAGTAAAAACAAATCTTAAGAAAAACCTATGAAAGTTGAAGTAAATACATAAATCTAAAGAAAATATGATGAAATATGAAGTGAAAATAAATCTCAAGAAAATATAAAGTAAATTTGATGAAATCTAAAGTAATCGTAAATTTGAAGAAAATCTGATGAAATCTAAAGAAAGTCTGACGAAATTTGAAGTGAACAAAAATCTGGAGAAAATCTCATGAAATATGAAGTGAATATAAATCTAAAAAAAATCTGATGAAATAAAAAAAAACTGTTGAAACTTGATGTAAAAATAAATCTGTAGAAAATTCAGATCGAATTTGAAGAAAATTTGATGAAATTGAAAGTGAACCTTAATCTAAAGAAACTATGGTGAATTATTTAGTGAACACATATCTGAAAAAACTCTAATGAAATAGGAAGAAAGTCTGGTGAAATTGGAAGTGAACCTAAATTTGAAGAAAATCTGTGAATTTTGTAGTGAAGATATATTTAAAGACACTTTAGTGAATTAGGAAGAAAATCTGATGAAAATTGAGGTGAAGATAAATATGAAGGAAATATGATGAACTTTGTAGTGAACATATATCTGAAGAAACTCTAATGGAATAAGAAGAAAATCTGATGAAATTTTAGATACACATAAATATGAAGGAAATATGATGAATTTTGTAGTGAACATATATCTGAAGAAACTCTAATGAAATAGGAAGAAAATCTGATAAAATTTGAGGTGAACATAAATTTGAAGGAAATATGATGAAATTTGAAGTTAACATAAGTCTGAGGAAATTTGAATTGAACATAAATCTGCATAAAATCTGATTAAATCTTAAGAAAAATTGATGAATTTTGAAGTAAAAACAAATCTTAAGAAAAACCTATGAAAGTTGAAGTAAATACATAAATCTAAAGAAAATATGATGAAATATGAAGTGAAAATAAATCTCAAGAAAATATAAAGTAAATTTGATGAAATCTAGAGTAATCGTAAATTTGAAGAAAATCTGATGAAATCTAAAGAAAGTCTGACGAAATTTGAAGTGAACAAAAATCTGAAGAAAATCTCATCAAATATGAAGTGAATATAAATCTAAAAAAAATCTGATGAAATAAAAAAAAAACTGTTGAAACTTGATGTAAACATAAATCTGTAGAAAATCGGATCGAATTTGAAGAAAATTTGATGAAATTGAAAGTGAACCTTAATCAAAAGAAACTCTGGTGAATTATTTAGTGAACACATATCTGAAGAAACTCTAATGAAATAGGAAGACAGTCTGGTGAAATTGGAAGTGAACCTAAATCTGAAGAAAATCTGTGAATTTTGTAGTGAAGATATATTTAAAGACACTCTAGTGAATTAGGATGAAAATCTGATGAAAATTGAGGTGAACATAAATATGAAGGAAATATGATGAACTTTGTAGTGAACATATATCTGAAGAAACTCTAATGAAATAAGAAGAAAATCTGATGAAATTTTAGGTGAACATAAATATGAAGGAAATATGATGAAATTTGAAGTTAACATAAGTCTGAGGAAATTTGAATTGAACATAAATCTGCATAAAATCTGATTAAATCTTAAGAAAAATTGATGAATTTTGAAGTAAAAACAAATCTTAAGAAAAACCTATGAAACTTGAAGTAAATACATAAATCTAAAGAAAATATGATGAAATATGAAGTGAAAATAAATCTCAAGAAAATATAAATTAAATTTGATGAAATCTAAAGTAATCGTAAATTTAAAGAAAATCTGATGAAATCTAAAGTAAGTCTGACGAAATTTGAAGTGAACAAAAATCTGAAGAAAATCTCATGAAATATGAAGTGAATATAAATCTAAAAAAAATCTGATGAAATAAAAAAAAAACTGTTGAAACTTGATGTAAACATAAATCTGTAGAAAATCAGATCGAATTTGAAGAAAATTTGATGAAATTGAAAGTGAACCTTAATCAAAAGAAACTCTGGTGAATTATTTAGTGAACACATATCTGAAGAAAACTCTAATGAAATAGGAAGAAAGTCTGGTGAAATTGGAAGTGAACCTAAATCTGAAGAAAATCTGTGAATTTTGTAGTGAAGATATATTTAAAGACACTCTAGTGAATTAGGAAGAAAATCTGATGAAAATTGAGGTGAACATAAATATGAAGGAAATATGATGAACTTTGTAGTGAACATATATCTGAAGAAACTCTAATGAAATAAGAAGAAAATCTGATGAAATTTTAGGTGAACATAAATATGAAGGAAATATGATGAAATTTGAAGTTAACATAAGTCTGAGGAAATTTGAATTGAACATAAATCTGCATAAAATCTGATTAAATCTTAAGAAAAATTGATGAATTTTGAAGTAAAAACAAATCTTAAGAAAAACCTATGAAACTTGAAGTAAATACATAAATCTAAAGAAAATATGATGAAATATGAAGTGAAAATAAATCTCAAGAAAATATAAATTAAATTTGATGAAATCTAAAGTAATCGTAAATTTAAAGAAAATCTGATGAAATCTAAAGTAAGTCTGACGAAATTTGAAGTGAACAAAAATCTGAAGAAAATCTCATGAAATATGAAGTGAATATAAATCTAAAAAAAATCTGATGAAATAAAAAAAAAACTGTTGAAACTTGATGTAAACATAAATCTGTAGAAAATCAGATCGAATTTGAAGAAAATTTGATGAAATTGAAAGTGAACCTTAATCAAAAGAAACTCTGGTGAATTATTTAGTGAACACATATCTGAAGAAACTCTAATGAAATAGGAAGAAAGTCTGGTGAAATTGGAAGTGAACCTAAATCTGAAGAAAATCTGTGAATTTTGTAGTGAAGATATATTTAAAGACACTCTAGTGAATTAGGAAGAAAATCTGATGAAAATTGAGGTGAACATAAATATGAAGGAAATATGATGAACTTTGTAGTGAACATATATCTGAAGAAACTCTAATGAAATAAGAAGAAAATCTGATGAAATTTTAGGTGAACATAAATATGAAGGAAATATGATGAAATTTGAAGTTAACATAAGTCTGAGGAAATTTGAATTGAACATAAATCTGCATAAAATCTGATTAAATCTTAAGAAAAATTGATGAATTTTGAAGTAAAAACAAATCTTAAGAAAAACCTATGAAACTTGAAGTAAATACATAAATCTAAAGAAAATATGATGAAATATGAAGTGAAAATAAATCTCAAGAAAATATAAATTAAATTTGATGAAATCTAAAGTAATCGTAAATTTGAAGAAAATCTGATGAAATCTAAAGAAAGTCTGACGAAATTTGAAGTGAACAAAAATCTGAAGAAAATCTCATGAAATATGAAGTGAATATAAATCTAAAAAAAATCTGATGAAATAAAAAAAAACTGTTGAAACTTGATGTAAACATAAATCTGTAGAAAATCAGATCGAATTTGAAGAAAATTTGATGAAATTGAAAGTGAACCTTAATCAAAAGAAACTCTGGTGAATTTTTTAGTGAACACATATCTGAAGAAACTCTAATGAAATAGGAAGAAAGTCTGGTGAAATTGGAAGTGAACCTAAATCTGAAGAAAATCTGTGAATTTTGTAGTGAAGATATATTTAAAGACACTCTAGTGAATTAGGAAGAAAATCTGATGAAAATTGAGGTGAACATAAATATGAAGGAAATATGATGAACTTTGTAGTGAACATATATCTGAAGAAACTCTAATGAAATAAGAAGAAAATCTGATGAAATTTTAGGTGAACATAAATATGAAGGAAATATGATGAATTTTGTAGTGAACATATATCTGAAGAAACTCTAATGAAATAGGAAGAAAATCTGATAAAATTTGAGGTGAACATAAATCTGAAGGAAATATGATGAAATTTGAAGTTAACATAAGTCTGGGGAAATTTGAATTGAACATAAATCTGCATAAAATCTGATTAAATCTTAAGAAAAATTGATGAATTTTGAAGTAAAAACAAATCTTAAGAAAAACCTATGAAACTTGAAGTAAATACATAAATCTAAAGAAAATATGATGAAATATGAAGTGAAAATAAATCTCAAGAAAATATAAATTAAATTTGATGAAATCTAAAGTAATCGTAAATTTGAAGAAAATCTGATGAAATCTAAAGTAAGTCTAACGAAATTTGAAGTGAACAAAAATCTGAAGAAAATCTCATGAAATATGAAGTGAATATAAATATAAAAAAAATCTGATGAAATAAAAAAAAACTGTTGAAACTTGATGTAAACATAAATCTGTAGAAAATCAGATCGAATTTGAAGAAAATTTGATGAAATTGAAAGTGAACCTTAATCAAAAGAAACTCTGGTGAATTATTTAGTGAACACATATCTGAAGAAACTCTAATGAAATAGGAAGAAAGTCTGGTGAAATTGGAAGTGAACAAAAATCTGAAGAAAATCTGTGAATTTTGTAGTGAAGATATATTTAAAGACACTCTAGTGAATTAGGAAGAAAATCTGATGAAAATTGAGGTGAACATAAATATGAAGGAAATATGATGAACTTTGTAGTGAACATATATCTGAAGAAACTCTAATGAAATAAGAAGAAAATCTGATGAAATTTTAGGTGAACATAAATATGAAGGAAATATGATGAACTTTGTAGTGAACATATATCTGAAGAAACTCTAATGAAATAAGAAGAAAATCTGATGAAATTTTAGGTGAACATAAATATGAAGGAAATATGATGAAATTTGAAGTTAACATAAGTCTGAGGAAATTTGAATTGAACATAAATCTGCATAAAATCTGATTAAATCTTAAGAAAAATTGATGAATTTTGAAGTAAAAACAAATCTTAAGAAAAACCTATGAAACTTGAAGTAAATACATAAATCTAAAGAAAATATGATGAAATATGAAGTGAAAATAAATCTCAAGAAAATATAAATTAAATTTGATGAAATCTAAAGTAATCGTAAATTTGAAGAAAATCTGATGAAATCTAAAGAAAGTCTGACGAAATTAGAAGTGAACAAAAATCTGAAGAAAATCTCATGAAATATGAAGTGAATATAAATCTAAAAAAAATCTGATGAAATAAAAAAAAACTGTTGAAACTTGATGTAAACATAAATCTGTAGAAAATCAGATCGAATTTGAAGAAAATTTGATGAAATTGAAAGTGAACCTTAATCAAAAGAAACTCTGGTGAATTTTTTAGTGAACACATATCTGAAGAAACTCTAATGAAATAGGAAGAAAGTCTGGTGAAATTGGAAGTGAACCTAAATCTGAAGAAAATCTGTGAATTTTGTAGTGAAGATATATTTAAAGACACTCTAGTGAATTAGGAAGAAAATCTGATGAAAATTGAGGTGAACATAAATATGAAGGAAATATGATGAACTTTGTAGTGAACATATATCTGAAGAAACTCTAATGAAATAAGAAGAAAATCTGATGAAATTTTAGGTGAACATAAATATGAAGGAAATATGATGAATTTTGTAGTGAACATATATCTGAAGAAACTCTAATGAAATAGGAAGAAAATCTGATAAAATTTGAGGTGAACATAAATCTGAAGGAAATATGATGAAATTTGAAGTTAACATAAGTCTGGGGAAATTTGAATTGAACATAAATCTGCATAAAATCTGATTAAATCTTAAGAAAAATTGATGAATTTTGAAGTAAAAACAAATCTTAAGAAAAACCTATGAAACTTGAAGTAAATACATAAATCTAAAGAAAATATGATGAAATATGAAGTGAAAATAAATCTCAAGAAAATATAAATTAAATTTGATGAAATCTAAAGTAATCGTAAATTTGAAGAAAATCTGATGAAATCTAAAGTAAGTCTAACGAAATTTGAAGTGAACAAAAATCTGAAGAAAATCTCATGAAATATGAAGTGAATATAAATATAAAAAAAATCTGATGAAATAAAAAAAAACTGTTGAAACTTGATGTAAACATAAATCTGTAGAAAATCAGATCGAATTTGAAGAAAATTTGATGAAATTGAAAGTGAACCTTAATCAAAAGAAACTCTGGTGAATTATTTAGTGAACACATATCTGAAGAAACTCTAATGAAATAGGAAGAAAGTCTGGTGAAATTGGAAGTGAACAAAAATCTGAAGAAAATCTGTGAATTTTGTAGTGAAGATATATTTAAAGACACTCTAGTGAATTAGGAAGAAAATCTGATGAAAATTGAGGTGAACATAAATATGAAGGAAATATGATGAACTTTGTAGTGAACATATATCTGAAGAAACTCTAATGAAATAAGAAGAAAATCTGATGAAATTTTAGGTGAACATAAATATGAAGGAAATATGATGAACTTTGTAGTGAACATATATCTGAAGAAACTCTAATGAAATAAGAAGAAAATCTGATGAAATTTTAGGTGAACATAAATATGAAGGAAATATGATGAAATTTGAAGTTAACATAAGTCTGAGGAAATTTGAATTGAACATAAATCTGCATAAAATCTGATTAAATCTTAAGAAAAATTGATGAATTTTGAAGTAAAAACAAATCTTAAGAAAAACCTATGAAACTTGAAGTAAATACATAAATCTAAAGAAAATATGATGAAATATGAAGTGAAAATAAATCTCAAGAAAATATAAATTAAATTTGATGAAATCTAAAGTAATCGTAAATTTGAAGAAAATCTGATGAAATCTAAAGAAAGTCTGACGAAATTAGAAGTGAACAAAAATCTGAAGAAAATCTCATGAAATATGAAGTGAATATAAATCTAAAAAAAATCTGATGAAATAAAAAAAAACTGTTGAAACTTGATGTAAACATAAATCTGTAGAAAATCAGATCGAATTTGAAGAAAATTTGATGAAATTGAAAGTGAACCTTAATCAAAAGAAACTCTGGTGAATTTTTTAGTGAACACATATCTGAAGAAACTCTAATGAAATAGGAAGAAAGTCTGGTGAAATTGGAAGTGAACCTAAATCTGAAGAAAATCTGTGAATTTTGTAGTGAAGATATATTTAAAGACACTCTAGTGAATTAGGAAGAAAATCTGATGAAAATTGAGGTGAACATAAATATGAAGGAAATATGATGAACTTTGTAGTGAACATATATCTGAAGAAACTCTAATGAAATAAGAAGAAAATCTGATGAAATTTTAGGTGAACATAAATATGAAGGAAATATGATGAATTTTGTAGTGAACATATATCTGAAGAAACTCTAATGAAATAGGAAGAAAATCTGATAAAATTTGAGGTGAACATAAATCTGAAGGAAATATGATGAAATTTGAAGTTAACATAAGTCTGGGGAAATTTGAATCGAACATAAATCTGCATAAAATCTGATTAAATCTTAAGAAAAATTGATGAATTTTGAAGTAAAAACAAATCTTAAGAAAAACCTATGAAACTTGAAGTAAATACATTAATCTAAAGAAAATATGATGAAATATGAAGTGAAAATAAATCTCAAGAAAATATAAATTAAATTTGATGAAATCTAAAGTAATCGTAAATTTGAAGAAAATCTGATGAAATCTAAAGAAAGTCTGACGAAATTTGAAGTGAACAAAAATCTTAAGAAAATCTCATGAAATATGAAGTGAATATAAATCTGAAAAAAATCTGATGAAATAAAAAAAACTGTTGAAACTTGATGTAAACATAAATCTGTAGAAAATCGGATCGAATTTGAAGAAAATTTGATGAAATTGAAAGTGAACCTTAATCAAAAGAAACTCTGGTGAATTATTTAGTGAACACATATCTGAAGAAACTCTAATGAAATAGGACGAAAGTCTGGTGAAATTGGAAGTGAGCCTAAATCTGAAGAAAATCTGTGAATTTTGTAGTGAAGATATATTTAAAGACCTTCTAGTGAATTAGGAAGAAAATCTGATGAAAATTGAGGTGAACATAAATATGAAGGAAATATGATGAACTTTGTAGTGAACATATATCTGAAGAAACTCTAATGAAATAAGAAGAAAATCTGATGAAATTTTAGGTGAACATAAATATGAAGGAAATATGATGAATTTTGTAGTGAACATATATCTGAAGAAACTCTAATGAAATAGGAAGAAAATCTGTTAAAATTTGAGGTGAACATAAATCTGAAGGAAATATGATGAAATTTGAAGTTAACATAAGTCTGAGGAAATTTGAATTGAACATAAATCTGCATAAAATCTGATTAAATCTTAAGAAAAATTGATGAATTTTGAAGTAAAAACAAATCTTAAGAAAAACCTATGAAACTTTAAGTAAATACATAAATCTAAAGAAAATATGATGAAATATGAAGTGAAAATAAATCTCAAGAAAATATAAAGTAAATTTGATGAAATCTAAAGTAATCGTAAATTTGAAGAAAATCTGATGAAATCTAAAGAAAGTCTGACGAAATTTGAAGTGAACAAAAATCTTAAGAAAATCTCATGAAATATGAAGTGAATATAAATCTGAAAAAAATCTGATGAAATAAAAAAATCTGTTGAAACAAGATGTAAACATAAATCTGTAGAAAATCGGATCGAATTTGAAGAAAATTTGATGAAATTGAAAGTGAACCTTAATCAAAAGAAACTCTGGTGAATTATTTAGTGAACACATATCTGAAGAAACTCTAATGAAATAGGAAGAAAGTCTGGTGAAATTGGAAGTGAGCCTAAATCTAAAGAAAATCTGTGAATTTTGTAGTGAAGATATATTTAAAGACACTCTAGTGAATTAGGAAGAAAATCTGATGAAAATTGAGGTGAACATAAATATGAAGGAAATATGATGAACTTTGTAGTGAACATATATCTGAAGAAACTCTAATGAAATAAGAAGAAAATCTGATGAAATTTTAGGTGAACATAAATATGAAGGAAATATGATGAATTTTGTAGTGAACATATATCTGAAGAAACTCTAATGAAATAGGAAGAAAATCTGATAAAATTTGAGGTGAACATAAATCTGAAGGAAATATGATTAAATTTGAAGTTAACATAAGTCTGGGGAAATTTGAATTGAACATAAATCTGCATAAAATCTGATTAAATCTTAAGAAAAATTGATGAATTTTGAAGTAAAAACAAATCTTAAGAAAAACCTATGAAACTTGAAGTAAATACATAAATCTAAAGAAAATATGATGAAATATGAAGTGAAAATAAATCTCAAGAAAATATAAATTAAATTTGATGAAATCTAAAGTAATCGTAAATTTGAAGAAAATCTGATGAAATCTAAAGAAAGTCTGACGAAATTTGAAGTGAACAAAAATCTGAAGAAAATCTCATGAAATATGAAGTGAATATAAATCTAAAAAAAATCTGATGAAATAAAAAAAAACTGTTGAAACTTGATGTAAACATAAATCTGTAGAAAATCAGATCGAATTTGAAGAAAATTTGATGAAATTGAAAGTGAACCTTAATCAAAAGAAACTCTGGTGAATTTTTTAGTGAACACATATCTGAAGAAACTCTAATGAAATAGGAAGAAAGTCTGGTGAAATTGGAAGTGAGCCTAAATCTGAAGAAAATCTGTGAATTTTGTAGTGAAGATATATTTAAAGACCTTCTAGTGAATTAGGAAGAAAATCTGATGAAAATTAAGGTGAACATAAATATGAAGGAAATATGATGAACTTTGTAGTGAACATATATCTGAAGAAACTCTAATGAAATAAGAAGAAAATCTGATGAAATTTTAGGTGAACATAAATATGAAGGAATATGATGAATTTTGTAGTGAACATATATCTGAAGAAACTCTAATGAAATAGGAAGAAAATCTGTTAAAATTTGAGGTGAACATAAATCTGAAGGAAATATGATGAAATTTGAAGTTAACATAAGTCTGAGGAAATTTGAATTGAACATAAATCTGCATAAAATCTGATTAAATCTTAAGAAAAATTGATGAATTTTGAAGTAAAAACATATCTTAAGAAAAACCTATGAAACTTGAAGTAAATACATAAATCTAAAGAAAATATGATGAAATATGAAGTGAAAATAAATCTCAAGAAAATATAAAGTAAATTTGATGAAATCTAAAGTAATCGTAAATTTGAAGAAAATCTGATGAAATCTAAAGAAAGTCTGACGAAATTTGAAGTGAACAAAAATCTTAAAGAAAATCTCATGAAATATGAAGTGAATATAAATCTGAAAAAAATCTGATGAAATAAAAAAATCTGTTGAAACATGATGTAAACATAAATCTGTAGAAAATCGGATCGAATTTGAAGAAAATTTGATGAAATTGAAAGTGAACCTTAATCAAAAGAAACTCTGGTGAATTATTTAGTGAACACATATCTGAAGAAACTCTAATGAAATAGGAAGAAAGTCTGGTGAAATTGGAAGTGAGCCTAAATCTAAAGAAAATCTGTGAATTTTGTAGTGAAGATATATTTAAAGACCTTCTAGTGAATTAGGAAGAAAATCTGATGAAAATTGAGGTGGACATAAATATGAAGGAAATATGATGAACTTTGTAGTGAACATAAATCTGAAGAAACTCTAATGAAATAAGAAGAAAATCTGATGAAATTTTAGGTGAACATAAATATGAAGGAAATATGATGAATTTTGTAGTGAACATATATCTGAGAAACTCTAATGAAATAGGAAGAAAATCTGATAAAATTTGAGGTGAACATAAATCTGAAGGAAATATGATGAAATTTGAAGTTAACATAAGTCAGAGGAAATTTGAATTGAACATAAATCTGCATAAAATCTGATTAAATCTAAAGAAAAATTGATGAATTTGAAGTGAAAACAAATCTTAAGAAAAACCTATGAAACTTGAAGTAAATACATTAAATCTAAAGAAAATATGATGAAATATGAAGTGAAAATAAATCTCAAGAAAATATAAAGTAAATTTGATGAAATCTAAAGTAATCGTAAATTTGAAGAAAATCTGATGAAATCTAAAGAAAGTCTGACAAAATTTGAAGTGAACAAAAACCTGAAGAAAATCTCATGAAATATGAAGTGAATATAAATCTGAAAAAAATCTGATGAAATAAAAAAATCTGTTGAAACAAGATGTAAACATAAATCTGTAGAAAATCGGATCGAATTTGAAGAAAATTTGATGAAATTGAAAGTGAACCTTAATCAAAAGAAACTCTGGTGAATTATTTAGTGAACACATATCTGAAGAAACTCTAATGAAATAGGAAGAAAGTCTGGTGAAATTGGAAGTGAGCCTAAATCTGAAGAAAATCTGTGAATTTTGTAGTGAAGATATATTTAAAGACCTTCTAGTGAATTAGGAAGAAAATCTGATGAAAATTGAGGTGGACATAAATATAAAGGAAATATGATGAACTTTGTAGTGAACATATATCTGAAGAAACTCTAATGAAATAAGAAGAAAATCTGATGAAATTTTAGGTGAACATAAATATGAAGGAATATGATGAATTTTGTAGTGAACATATATCTGAAGAAACTCTAATGAAATAGGAAGAAAATCTGTTAAAATTTGAGGTGAACATAAATCTGAAGGAAATATGATGAAATTTGAAGTTAACATAAGTCTGAGGAAATTTGAATTGAACATAAATCTGCATAAAATCTGATTAAATCTTAAGAAAAATTGATGAATTTTGAAGTAAAAACATATCTTAAGAAAAACCTATGAAACTTGAAGTAAATACATAAATCTAAAGAAAATATGATGAAATATGAAGTTAAAATAAATCTCAAGAAAATATAAAGTAAATTTGATGAAATCTAAAGTAATCGTAAATTTGAAGAAAATCTGATGAAATCTAAAGAAAGTCTGACGAAATTTGAAGTGAACAAAAACCTGAAGAAAATCTCATGAAATATGAAGTGAATATAAATCTAAAAAAAATCTGATGAAATAAAAAAAAAACTGTTGAAACTTGATGTAAACATAAATCTGTAGAAAATCAGATCGAATTTGAAGAAAATTTGATGAAATTGAAAGTGAACCTTAATCAAAAGAAACTCTGGTGAATTTTTTAGTGAACACATATCTGAAGAAACTCTAATGAAATAGGAAGAAAGTCTGGTGAAATTGGAAGTGAACCTAAATCTGAAGAAAATCTGTGAATTTTGTAGTGAAGATATATTTAAAGACACTCTAGTGAATTAGGAAGAAAATCTGATGAAAATTGAGGTGAACATAAATATGAAGGAAATATGATGAACTTTGTAGTGAACATATATCTGAAGAAACTCTAATGAAATAAGAAGAAAATCTGATGAAATTTTAGGTGAACATAAATATGAAGGAAATATGATGAATTTTGTAGTGAACATATATCTGAAGAAACTCTAATGAAATAGGAAGAAAATCTGATAAAATTTGAGGTGAACATAAATCTGAAGGAAATATGATGAAATTTGAAGTTAACATAAGTCTGGGGAAATTTGAATTGAACATAAATCTGCATAAAATCTGATTAAATCTTAAGAAAAATTGATGAATTTTGAAGTAAAAACAAATCTTAAGAAAAACCTATGAAACTTGAAGTAAATACATTAATCTAAAGAAAATATGAAGTGAAAATAAATCTCAAGAAAATATAAAGTAAATTTGATGAAATCTAAAGTAATCGTAAATTTGAAGAAAATCTGATGAAATCTAAAGAAAGTCTGACGAAATTTGAAGTGAACAAAAATCTTAAGAAAATCTCATGAAATATGAAGTGAATATAAATCTGAAAAAAATCTGATGAAATAAAAAAATCTGTTGAAACAAGATGTAAACATAAATCTGTAGAAAATCGGATCGAATTTGAAGAAAATTTGATGAAATTGAAAGTGAACCTTAATCAAAAGAAACTCTGGTGAATTATTTAGTGAACACATATCTGAAGAAACTCTAATGAAATAGGAAGAAAGTCTGGTGAAATTGGAAGTGAGCCTAAATCTGAAGAAAATCTGTGAATTTTGTAGTGAAGATATATTTAAAGACACTCTAGTGAATTAGGAAGAAAATCTGATGAAAATTGAGGTGGACATAAATATGAAGGAAATATGATGAACTTTGTAGTGAACATATATCTGAAGAAACTCTAATGAAATAAGAAGAAAATCTGATGAAATTTTAGGTGAACATAAATATGAAGGAATATGATGAATTTTGTAGTGAACATATATCTGAAGAAACTCTAATGAAATAGGAAGAAAATCTGTTAAAATTTGAGGTGAACATAAATCTGAAGGAAATATGATGAAATTTGAAGTTAACATAAGTCTGAGGAAATTTGAATTGAACATAAATCTGCATAAAATCTGATTAAATCTTAAGAAAAATTGATGAATTTTGAAGTAAAAACATATCTTAAGAAAAACCTATGAAACTTGAAGTAAATACATAAATCTAAAGAAAATATGATGAAATATGAAGTTAAAATAAATCTCAAGAAAATATAAAGTAAATTTGATGAAATCTAAAGTAATCGTAAATTTGAAGAAAATCTGATGAAATCTAAAGAAAGTCTGACGAAATTTGAAGTGAACAAAAACCTGAAGAAAATCTCATGAAATATGAAGTGAATATAAATCTAAAAAAAATCTGATGAAATAAAAAAAAACTGTTGAAACTTGATGTAAACATAAATCTGTAGAAAATCAGATCGAATTTGAAGAAAATTTGATGAAATTGAAAGTGAACCTTAATCAAAAGAAACTCTGGTGAATTTTTTAGTGAACACATATCTGAAGAAACTCTAATGAAATAGGAAGAAAGTCTGGTGAAATTGGAAGTGAACCTAAATCTGAAGAAAATCTGTGAATTTTGTAGTGAAGATATATTTAAAGACACTCTAGTGAATTAGGAAGAAAATCTGATGAAAATTGAGGTGAACATAAATATGAAGGAAATATGATGAACTTTGTAGTGAACATATATCTGAAGAAACTCTAATGAAATAAGAAGAAAATCTGATGAAATTTTAGGTGAACATAAATATGAAGGAAATATGATGAATTTTGTAGTGAACATATATCTGAAGAAACTCTAATGAAATAGGAAGAAAATCTGATAAAATTTGAGGTGAACATAAATCTGAAGGAAATATGATGAAATTTGAAGTTAACATAAGTCTGGGGAAATTTGAATTGAACATAAATCTGCATAAAATCTGATTAAATCTTAAGAAAAATTGATGAATTTTGAAGTAAAAACAAATCTTAAGAAAAACCTATGAAACTTGAAGTAAATACATTAATCTAAAGAAAAT
This sequence comes from Vicia faba, assembly GCA_948472305.1. Classification (NCBI taxonomy): domain Eukaryota; kingdom Viridiplantae; phylum Streptophyta; class Magnoliopsida; order Fabales; family Fabaceae; genus Vicia; species Vicia faba. The sequence goes on from CATIWC010003337.1 coordinate 32,670, forward strand.
ATGAAGTGAAAATAAATCTCAAGAAAATATAAAGTAAATTTGATGAAATCTAAAGTAATCGTAAATTTGAAGAAAATCTGATGAAATCTAAAGAAAGTCTGACGAAATTTGAAGTGAACAAAAATCTTAAGAAAATCTCATGAAATATGAAGTGAATATAAATCTGAAAAAAATCTGATGAAATAAAAAAATCTGTTGAAACAAGATGTAAACATAAATCTGTAGAAAATCGGATCGAATTTGAAGAAAATTTGATGAAATTGAAAGTGAACCTTAATCAAAAGAAACTCTGGTGAATTATTTAGTGAACACATATCTGAAGAAACTCTAATGAAATAGGAAGAAAGTATGGTGAAATTGGAAGTGAGCCTAAATCTAAAGAAAATCTGTGAATTTTGTAGTGAAGATATATTTAAAGACACTCTAGTGAATTAGGAAGAAAATCTGATGAAAATTGAGGTGGACATAAATATGAAGGAAATATGATGAACTTTGTAGTGAACATATATCTGAAGAAACTCTAATGAAATAAGAAGAAAATCTGATGAAATTTTAGGTGAACATAAATATGAAGGAATATGATGAATTTTGTAGTGAACATATATCTGAAGAAACTCTAATGAAATAGGAAGAAAATCTGTTAAAATTTGAGGTGAACATAAATCTGAAGGAAATATGATGAAATTTGAAGTTAACATAAGTCTGAGGAAATTTGAATTGAACATAAATCTGCATAAAATCTGATTAAATCTTAAGAAAAATTGATGAATTTTGAAGTAAAAACATATCTTAAGAAAAACCTATGAAACTTGAAGTAAATACATAAATCTAAAGAAAATATGATGAAATATGAAGTGAAAATAAATCTCAAGAAAATATAAAGTAAATTTGATGAAATCTAAAGTAATCGTAAATTTGAAGAAAATCTGATGAAATCTAAAGAAAGTCTGACGAAATTTGAAGTGAACAAAAACCTGAAGAAAATCTCATGAAATATGAAGTGAATATAAATCTAAAAAAAATCTGATGAAATAAAAAAAAACTGTTGAAACTTGATGTAAACATAAATCTGTAGAAAATCAGATCGAATTTGAAGAAAATTTGATGAAATTGAAAGTGAACCTTAATCAAAAGAAACTCTGGTGAATTTTTTAGTGAACACATATCTGAAGAAACTCTAATGAAATAGGAAGAAAGTCTGGTGAAATTGGAAGTGAACCTAAATCTGAAGAAAATCTGTGAATTTTGTAGTGAAGATATATTTAAAGACACTCTAGTGAATTAGGAAGAAAATCTGATGAAAATTGAGGTGAACATAAATATGAAGGAAATATGATGAACTTTGTAGTGAACATATATCTGAAGAAACTCTAATGAAATAAGAAGAAAATCTGATGAAATTTTAGGTGAACATAAATATGAAGGAAATATGATGAATTTTGTAGTGAACATATATCTGAAGAAACTCTAATGAAATAGGAAGAAAATCTGATAAAATTTGAGGTGAACATAAATCTGAAGGAAATATGATGAAATTTGAAGTTAACATAAGTCTGGGGAAATTTGAATTGAACATAAATCTGCATAAAATCTGATTAAATCTTAAGAAAAATTGATGAATTTTGAAGTAAAAACAAATCTTAAGAAAAACCTATGAAACTTGAAGTAAATACATTAATCTAAAGAAAATATGAAGTGAAAATAAATCTCAAGAAAATATAAAGTAAATTTGATGAAATCTAAAGTAATCGTAAATTTGAAGAAAATCTGATGAAATCTAAAGAAAGTCTAACGAAATTTGAAGTGAACAAAAATCTTAAGAAAATCTCATGAAATATGAAGTGAATATAAATCTGAAAAAAATCTGATGAAATAAAAAAATCTGTTGAAACAAGATGTAAACATAAATCTGTAGAAAATCGGATCGAATTTGAAGAAAATTTGATGAAATTGAAAGTGAACCTTAATCAAAAGAAACTCTGGTGAATTATTTAGTGAACACATATCTGAAGAAACTCTAATGAAATAGGAAGAAAGTCTGGTGAAATTGGAAGTGAGCCTAAATCTAAAGAAAATCTGTGAATTTTGTAGTGAAGATATATTTAAAGACACTCTAGTGAATTAGGAAGAAAATCTGATGAAAATTGAGGTGAACATAAATATGAAGGAAATATGATGAACTTTGTAGTGATAATATATCTGAAGAAACTCTAATGAAATAAGAAGAAAATCTGATGAAATTTTAGGTGAACATAAATATGAAGGAAATATGATGAATTTTGTAGTGAACATATATCTGAAGAAACTCTAATGAAATAGGAAGAAAATCTGATAAAATTTGAGGTGAACATAAATCTGAAGGAAATATGATGAAATTGGAAGTTAACATAAGTCTGGGGAAATTTGAATTGAACATAAATCTGCATAAAATCTGATTAAATCTTAAGAAAAATTGATGAATTTTGAAGTAAAAACAAATCTTAAGAAAAACCTATGAAACTTGAAGTAAATACATAAATCTAAAGAAAATATGATGAAATATGAAGTGAAAATAAATCTCAAGAAAATATAAATTAAATTTGATGAAATCTAAAGTAATCGTAAATTTGAAGAAAATTTGATGAAATCTAAAGAAAGTCTGACGAAATTTGAAGTGAACAAAAATCTGAAGAAAATCTCATGAAATATGAAGTGAATATAAATCTAAAAAAAATCTGATGAAATAAAAAAAAACTGTTGAAACTTGATGTAAACATAAATCTGTAGAAAATCAGATCGAATTTGAAGAAAATTTGATGAAATTGAAAGTGAACCTTAATCAAAAGAAACTCTGGTGAATTTTTTAGTGAACACATATCTGAAGAAACTCTAATGAAATAGGAAGAAAGTCTGGTGAAATTGGAAGTGAACCTAAATCTGAAGAAAATCTGTGAATTTTGTAGTGAAGATATATTAAAGACACTCTAGTGAATTAGGAAGAAAATCTGATGAAAATTGAGGTGAACATAAATATGAAGGAAATATGATGAACTTTGTAGTGAACATATATCTGAAGAAACTCTAATGAAATAAGAAGAAAATCTGATGAAATTTTAGGTGAACATAAATATGAAGGAAATATGATGAATTTTGTAGTGAACATATATCTGAAGAAACTCTAATGAAATAGGAAGAAAATCTGATAAAATTTGAGGTGAACATAAATCTGAAGGAAATATGATGAAATTTGACGTTAACATAAGTCTGGGGAAATTTGAATTGAACATAAATCTGCATAAAATCTGATTAAATCTTAAGAAAAATTGATGAATTTTGAAGTAAAAACAAATCTTAAGAAAAACCTATGAAACTTGAAGTAAATACATAAATCTAAAGAAAATATGATGAAATATGAAGTGAAAATAAATCTCAAGAAAATATAAATTAAATTTGATGAAATCTAAAGTAATCGTAAATTTGAAGAAAATCTGATGAAATCTAAAGAAAGTCTGACGAAATTTGAAGTGAACAAAAATCTGAAGAAAATCTCATGAAATATGAAGTGAATATAAATCTAAAAAAAATCTGATGAAATAAAAAAAAACTGTTGAAACTTGATGTAAACATAAATCTGTAGAAAATCAGATCGAATTTGAAGAGAATTTGATGAAATTGAAAGTGAACCTTAATCAAAAGAAACTCTGGTGAATTATTTAGTGAACACATATCTGAAGAAACTCTAATGAAATAGGAAGAAAGTCTGGTGAAATTGGAAGTGAGCCTAAATCTGAAGAAAATCTGTGAATTTTGTAGTGAAGATATATTTAAAGACCTTCTAGTGAATTAGGAAGAAAATCTGATGAAAATTGAGGTGAACATAAATATGAAGGAAATATGATGAACTTTGTAGTGAACATATATCTGAAGAAACTCTAATGAAATAAGAAGAAAATCTGATGAAATTTTAGGTGAACATAAATATGAAGGAATATGATGAATTTTGTAGTGAACATATATCTGAAGAAACTCTAATGAAATAGGAAGAAAATCTGTTAAAATTTGAGGTGAACATAAATCTGAAGGAAATATGATGAAATTTGAAGTTAACATAAGTCTGAGGAAATTTGAATTGAACATAAATCTGCATAAAATCTGATTAAATCTTAAGAAAAATTGATGAATTTTGAAGTAAAAACATATCTTAAGAAAAACCTATGAAACTTGAAGTAAATACATAAATCTAAAGAAAATATGATGAAATATGAAGTGAAAATAAATCTCAAGAAAATATAAAGTAAATTTGATGAAATCTAAAGTAATCGTAAATTTGAAGAAAATCTGATGAAATCTAAAGAAAGTCTGACGAAATTTGAAGTGAACAAAAATCTTAAGAAAATCTCATGAAATATGAAGTGAATATAAATCTGAAAAAAATCTGATGAAATAAAAAAATCTGTTGAAACATGATGTAAACATAAATCTGTAGAAAATCGGATCGAATTTGAAGAAAATTTGATGAAATTGAAAGTGAACCTTAATCAAAAGAAACTCTGGTGAATTATTTAGTGAACACATATCTGAAGAAACTGTAATGAAATAGGAAGAAAGTCTGGTGAAATTGGAAGTGAGCCTAAATCTAAAGAAAATCTGTGAATTTTGTAGTGAAGATATATTTAAAGACCTTCTAGTGAATTAGGAAGAAAATCTGATGAAAATTGAGGTGGACATAAATATGAAGGAAATATGATGAACTTTGTAGTGAACATATATCTGAAGAAACTCTAATGAAATAAGAAGAAAATCTGATGAAATTTTAGGTGAACATAAATATGAAGGAAATATGATGAATTTTGTAGTGAACATATATCTGAAGAAACTCTAATGAAATAGGAAGAAAATCTGATAAAATTTGAGGTGAACATAAATCTGAAGGAAATATGATGAAATTTGAAGTTAACATAAGTCAGAGGAATATTGAATTGAACATAAATCTGCATAAAATCTGATTAAATCTAAAGAAAAATTGATGAATTTTGAAGTGAAAACAAATCTTAAGAAAAACCTATGAAACTTGAAGTAAATACATAAATCTAAAGAAAATATGACGAAATATGAAGTGAAAATAAATCTCAAGAAAATATAAAGTAAATTTGATGAAATCTAAAGTAATCGTAAATTTGAAGAAAATCTGATGAAATCTAAAGAAAGTCTGACAAAATTTGAAGTGAACAAAAACCTGACGAAAATCTCATGAAATATGAAGTGAATATAAATCTAAAAAATCTGATGAAATAAAAAAAAACTGTTGAAACTTGATGTAAACATAAATCTCTAGAAAATCAGATCGAATTTGAAGAAAATTTGATGAAATTGAAAGTGAACCTTAATCAAAAGAAACTCTGGAGAATTATTTAGTGAACTCATATTTGAAGAAACTCTAATGAAATAGGAAGAAAGTCTGGTGAAATTTGAAGCGAACCTAAATCTGAAGAATATCTGTGAATTTTGTAGTGAAGATATATCTAAAGACACTCTAGTGAATTAGGAAGAAAATCTGATGAAAATTGAGAAGAACATAAATATGAAGGAAATATGATGAATTTTGTAGTGAACATATATCTGAAGAAATTCTAATGAAATATAAAGAAAATCTGATGAAATTTTAGCTGAACATAAATATGAAGGAAATATGATGAATTTTGTAGTGAACATATATCTGAAGAAACTCTAATGAAATAGGAAGAAAATCTGAAAAAATTTGAGGTGAACATAAATCTGAAGGAAATATGATGAAATTTGAAGTTAACATAAGTCTGAGGAAATTTGAATTGAACATAAATCTGCATAAAATCTGATTAAATCGATGAATTTTGAAGTGAAAACAAATCTTAAGAAAAACCTATGAAACTTGAAGTAAATACATAAATCTAAAGAAAATATGATGAAATATGAAGTGAAAATAAATCTCAAGAAAATATAAAGTAAATTTGATGAAATCTAAAGTAATTGTAAATTTGAAGAAAATCTGATGAAATCTAAAGAAAGTCTGACGAAATTTGAAGTGAACAAAAAACTGAAGAAAATCTCATGAAATATGAAGTGAATATAAATCTAAAAAATCTGATGAAATAATAAAAAAACTGTTGAAACTTGATGTAAACATAAATCTGTAGAAAATCAGATCGAATTTGAAGAAAATTTGATGAAATTGAAAGTGAACCTTAATCAAAAGAAACTCTGGTGAATTATTTAGTGAACACATATTTGAAGAAACTCTAATGAAATAGGAAGAAAGTCTGGTGAAATTGGAAGTGAACCTAAATCTGAAGAAAATCTATGAATTTTGTAGTGAAGATATATTTAAAGACACTCTAGTGAATTAGGAAGAAAATCTAATGAAAATTGAGGTGAACATATATATGAAGGAAATATGATGAATTTTGTTGTGAACATATATCTGAAGAAACTCTAATGAAATAAGAAGAAAATCTGATGAAATTTTAGGTGAACATAAATATGAAGGAAATATGATGAATTTTATAGTGAACATATATCTGAAGAAACTCTAATGAAATAGGAAGAAAATCTGATAAAATTTGAGGTGAACATAAATCTGAAGGAAATATGATGAAATTTGAAGTTAACATAAGTCAGAGGAATATTGAATTGAACATAAATCTGCATAAAATCTGATTAAATCTAAAGAAAAATTGATGAATTTTGAAGTGAAAACAAATCTTAAGAAAAACCTATGAAACTTGAAGTAAATACATAAATCTAAAGAAAATATGACGAAATATGAAGTGAAAATAAATCTCAAGAAAATATAAAGTAAATTTGATGAAATCTAAAGTAATCGTAAATTTGAAGAAAATCTGATGAAATCTAAAGAAAGTCTGACAAAATTTGAAGTGAACAAAAACCTGAAGAAAATCTCATGAAATATGAAGTGAATATAAATCTAAAAAATCTGATGAAATAAAAAAAAACTGTTGAAACTTGATGTAAACATAAATCTGTAGAAAATCAGATCGAATTTGAAGAAAATTTGATGAAATTGAAAGTGAACCTTAATCAAAAGAAACTCTGGAGAATTATTTAGTGAACTCATATTTGAAGAAACTCTAATGAAATAGGAAGAAAGTCTGGTGAAATTGGAAGCGAACCTAAATCTGAAGAATATCTGTGAATTTTGTAGTGAAGATATATCTAAAGACACTCTAGTGAATTAGGAAGAAAATCTGATGAAATTTGAAGTTAACATAAATCTGATGAATATTGTAGTGAACATAAATCTGCATAAAATCTGATTAAATCTAAAGAAAAATTGATGAATTTTGAAGTGAAAACAAATCTTAAGAAAAACCTATGAAACTTGAAGTAAATACATAAATCTAAAGAAAATATGACGAAATATGAAGTGAAAATAAATCTCAAGAAAATATAAAGTAAATTTGATGAAATCTAAAGTAATCGTAAATTTGAAGAAAATCTGATGAAATCTAAAGAAAGTCTGACAAAATTTGAAGTGAACAAAAACCTGAAGAAAATCTCATGAAATATGAAGTGAATATAAATCTAAAAAATCTGATGAAATAAAAAAAAACTGTTGAAACTTGATGTAAACATAAATCTGTAGAAAATCAGATCGAATTTGAAGAAAATTTGATGAAATTGAAAGTGAACCTTAATCAAAAGAAACTCTGGAGAATTATTTAGTGAACTCATATTTGAAGAAACTCTAATGAAATAGGAAGAAAGTCTGGTGAAATTGGAAGCGAACCTAAATCTGAAGAATATCTGTGAATTTTGTAGTGAAGATATATCTAAAGACACTCTAGTGAATTAGGAAGAAAATCTGATGAAAATTGAGAAGAACATAAATATGAAGGAAATATGATGAATTTTGTAGTGAACATATATCTGAAGAAATTCTAATGAAATATAAAGAAAATCTGATGAAATTTTAGGTGAACATAAATATGAAGGAAATATGATGAATTTTGTAGTGAACATATATCTGAAGAAACTCTAATGAAATAGGAAGAAAATCTGAAAAAATTTGAGGTGAACATAAATCTGAAGGAAATATGATGAAATTTGAAGTTAACATAAGTCTGAGGAAATTTGAATTGAACATAAATCTGCATAAAATCTGATTAAATCGATGAATTTTGAAGTGAAAACAAATCTTAAGAAAAACCTATGAAACTTGAAGTAAATACATAAATCTAAAGAAAATATGATCAAATATGAAGTGAAAATAAATCTCAAGAAAATATAAAGTAAATTTGATGAAATCTAAAGTAATCGTAAATTTGAAGAAAATCTGATGAAATCTAAAGAAAGTCTGACGAAATTTGAAGTGAACAAAAAACTGAAGAAAATCTCATGAAATATGAAGTGAATATAAATCTAAAAAATCTGATGAAATAATAAAAAAACTGTTGAAACTTGATGTAAACATAAATCTGTAGAAAATCAGATCGAATTTGAAGAAAATTTGATGAAATTGAAAGTGAACCTTAATCAAAAGAATCTCTGGAGAATTATTTAGTGAACACATATCTGAAGAAACTCTAATGAAATAGGAAGAAAGTCTGGTGAAATTGGAAGCGAACCTAAATCTGAAGAAAATCTGTGAATTTTGTAGTGAAGATATATTTAAAGACACTCTAGTGAATTATGAAGAAAATCTGATGAAAATTGAGGTGAACATAAATATGAAGGAAATATGATGAATTTTGTAGTGAAAATATATCTGAAGAAACTCTAATGAAATAAGAAGAAAATCTGATGAAATTTTAGGTGAACATAAATATGAAGGAAATATGATGAATTTTGTAGTGAACATATATCTGAAGAAACTCTAATGAAATAGGAAGAAAATCTGATAAAATTTGAGGTGAACATAAATCTGAAGGAAATATGATGAAATTTGAAGTTAACATAAGTCTGAGGAAATTTGAATTGAACATAAATCTGCATAAAATTTGATTAAATATTAAGAAAAATTGATGAATTTTGAAGTAAAAACAAATCTTAAGAAAAACCTATGAAACTTGAAGTAAATACATAAATCTAAAGAAAATATGATGAAATATGAAGTGAAAATAAATCTCAAGAAAATATAAAGTAAATTTTATGAAATCTAAAGTAATCGTAAATTTGAAGAAAATCTGATGAAATCTAAAGAAAGTCTGACGAAATTTGAAGTGAACAAAAAACTGAAGAAAATCTCATGAAATATGAAGTGAATATAAATCTAAAAAATCTGATGAAATAATAAAAAAAACTGTTGAAACTCTATGTAAACATAAATCTGTAGAAAATCAGATCGAATTTGAAGAAAATTTGATGAAATTGAAAGTGAACCTTAATTAAAAGAAACTCTGGAGAATTATTTAGTGAACTCATATCTGAAGAAACTCTAATGAAATAGGAAGAAAGTCTGGTGAAATTGGAAGCGAACCTAAATCTGAAGAATATCTGTGAATTTTGTAGTGAAGATATATCTAAAGACACTCTAGTGAATTAGGAAGAAAATCTGATGAAAATTGAGAAGAACATAAATATGAAGGAAATATGATGAATTTTGTAGTGAACATATATCTGAAGAAATTCTAATGAAATATAAAGAAAATCTGATGAAATTTTAGGTGAACATAAATATGAAGGAAATATGATGAATTTTGTAGTGAACATATATCTGAAGAAACTCTAATGAAATAGGAAGAAAATCTGAAAAAATTTGAGGTGAACATAAATCTGAAGGAAATATGATGAAATTTGAAGTTAACATAAGTCTGAGGAAATTTGAATTGAACATAAATCTGCATAAAATCTGATTAAATCGATGAATTTTGAAGTAAAAACAAATCTTAAGAAAAACCTATGAAACTTGAAGTAAATACATAAATCTAAAGAAAATATGATCAAATATGAAGTGAAAATAAATCTCAAGAAAATATAAAGTAAATTTGATGAAATCTAAAGTAATCGTAAATTTGAAGAAAATCTGATGAAATCTAAAGAAAGTCTGACGAAATTTGAAGTGAACAAAAAACTGAAGAAAATCTCATGAAATATGAAGTGAATATAAATCTAAAAAATCTGATGAAATAATAAAAAAACTGTTGAAACTCTATGTAAACATAAATCTGTAGAAAATCAGATCGAATTTGAAGAAAATTTGATGAAATTGAAAGTGAACCTTAATTAAAAGAAACTCTGGAGAATTATTTAGTGAACTCATATCTGAAGAAACTCTAATGAAATAGGAAGAAAGTCTGGTGAAATTGGAAGCGAACCTAAATCTGAAGAATATCTGTGAATTTTGTAGTGAAGATATATCTAAAGACACTCTAGTGAATTAGGAAGAAAATCTGATGAAAATTGAGAAGAACATAAATATGAAGGAAATATGATGAATTTTGTAGTGAACATATATCTGAAGAAATTCTAATGAAATATAAAGAAAATCTGATGAAATTTTAGGTGAACATAAATATGAAGGAAATATGATGAATTTTGTAGTGAACATATATCTGAAGAAACTCTAATGAAATAGGAAGAAAATCTGAAAAAATTTGAGGTGAACATAAATCTGAAGGAAATATGATGAAATTTGAAGTTAACATAAGTCTGAGGAAATTTGAATTGAACATAAATCTGCATAAAATCTGATTAAATCGATGAATTTTGAAGTAAAAACAAATCTTAAGAAAAACCTATGAAACTTGAAGTAAATACATAAATCTAAAGAAAATATGATCAAATATGAAGTGAAAATAAATCTCAAGAAAATATAAAGTAAATTTGATGAAATCTAAAGTAATCGTAAATTTGAAGAAAATCTGATGAAATCTAAAGAAAGTCTGACGAAATTTGAAGTGAACAAAAACTGAAGAAAATCTCATGTAATATGAAGTGAATATAAATCTAAAAAATCTGATGAAATAATAAAAAAACTGTTGAAACTTGATGTAAACATAAATCTGTAGAAAATCAGATCGAATTTTAAGAAATTTGATGAAATTGAAAATGAACCTTAATCAAAAGAATCTCTGGAGAATTATTTAGTGAACACATATCTGAAGAAACTCTAATGAATAGGAAGAAAGTCTGATGAAATTGGAAGCGAACCTAAATCTGAAGAAAATCTGTGAATTTTGTAGTGAAGATATATTTAAAGACACTCTAGTGAATTATGAAGAAAATCTGATGAAAATTGAGGTGAACATAAATATGAAGGAAATATGATGAATTTTGTAGTGAAAATATATCTGAAGAAACTCTAATGAAATAAGAAGAAAATCTGATGAAATTTTAGGTGAACATAAATATGAAGGAAATATGATGAATTTTGTAGTGAACATATATCTGAAGAAACTCTAATGAAATAGGAAGAAAATCTAAAAAAATTTGAGGTGAACATAAATCTGAAGGAAATATGATGAAATTTGAAGTTAACATAAGTCTGAGGAAATTTGAATTGAACATAAATCTGCATAAAATTTGATTAAATATTAAGAAAAATTGATGAATTTTGAAGTAAAAACAAATCTTAAGAAAAACCTATGAAAGTTGAAGTAAATACATAAATCTAAAGAAAATATGATGAAATATGAAGTGAAAATAAATCTCAAGAAAATATAAAGTAAATTTGATGAAATCTAAAGTAATCGTAAATTTGAAGAAAATCTGATGAAATCTAAAGAAAGTCTGACGAAACTTGAAGTGAACAAAAATATGAAGAAAATCTCATGAAATATGAAGTGAATATAAATCTGAAAAAAATCTGATGAAATAAAAAAAAATTGTTGAAACTTGATGTAAACATAAATCTGTAGAAAATCAGATCGAATTTGAAGAAAATTTGATGAAATTGAAAGTGAACCTTAATCAAAAGAAACTCTGGTGAATTATTTAGTGAACACATATCTGAAGAAACTCTAATGAAATAGGAAGAAAGTCTGGTGAAATTTGAAGCGAACCTAAATCTGAAGAATATCTGTGAATTTTGTAGTGAAGATATATCTAAAGACACTCTAGTGAATTAGGAAGAAAATCTGATGAAAATTGAGAAGAACATAAATATGAAGGAAATATGATGAATTTTGTAGTGAACATATATCTGAAGAAATTCTAATGAAATATAAAGAAAATCTGATGAAATTTTAGGTGAACATAAATATGAAGGAAATATGATGAATTTTGTAGTGAACATATATCTGAAGAAACTCTAATGAAATAGGAAGAAAATATGAAAAAATTTGAGGTGAACATAAATCTGAAGGAAATATGATGAAATTTGAAGTTAACATAAGTCTGAGGAAATTTGAATTGAACATAAATCTGCATAAAATCTGATTAAATCGATGAATTTTGAAGTGAAAACAAATCTTAAGAAAAACCTATGAAACTTGAAGTAAATACATAAATCTAAAGAAAATATGATAAAATATGAAGTGAAAATAAATCTCAAGAAAATATAAAGTAAATTTGATGAAATCTAAAGTAATCGTAAATTTGAAGAAAATCTGATGAAATCTAAAGAAAGTCTGACGAAATTTGAAGTGAACAAAAAACTGAAGAAAATCTCATGAAATATGAAGTGAATATAAATCTAAAAAATCTGATGAAATAATAAAAAAAACTGTTGAAACTGATGTAAACATAAATCTGTAGAAAATCAGATCGAATTTGAAGAAAATTTGATGAAATTGAAAGTGAACCTTAATCAAAAGAAACTCTGGTGAATTATTTAGTGAACACATATTTGAAGAAACTCTAATGAAATAGGAAGAAAGTCTGGTGAAATTGGAAGTGAACCTAAATCTGAAGAAAATCTATGAATTTTGTAGTGAAGATATATTTAAAGACACTCTAGTGAATTAGGAAGAAAATCTAATGAAAATTCAGGTGAACATATATATGAAGGAAATATGATGAATTTTGTTGTGAACATATATCTGAAGAAACTCTAATGAAATAAGAAGAAAATCTGATGAAATTTTAGGTGAACATAAATATGAAGGAAATATGATGAATTTTATAGTGAACATATATCTGAAGAAACTCTAATGAAATAGGAAGAAAATCTGATAAAATTTGAGGTGAACATAAATCTGAAGGAAATATGATGAAATTTGAAGTTAACATAAGTCAGAGGAAATTTGAATTGAACATAAATCTGCATAAAATCTGATTAAATCTAAAGAAAAATTGATGAATTTTGAAGTGAAAACAAATCTTAAGAAAAACCTATGAAACTTGAAGTAAATACATAAATCTAAAGAAAATATGATGAAATATGAAGTGAAAATAAATCTCAAGAAAATATAAAGTAAATTTGATGAAATCTAAAGTAATCGTAAATTTGAAGAAAATCTGATGAAATCTAAAGAAAGTCTGACAAAATTTGAAGTGAACAAAAACCTGAAGAAATCTCATGAAATATGAAGTGAATATAAATCTAAAAAATCTGATGAAATAAAAAAAAACTGTTGAAACTTGATGTAAACATAAATCTGTAGAAAATCAGATCGAATTTGAAGAAAATTTGATGAAATTGAAAGTGAACCTTCATCAAAAGAAACTCTGGAGAATTATTTAGTGAACTCATATCTGAAGAAACTCTAATGAAATAGGAAGAAAGTCTTGTGAAATTTGAAGTGAACCTAAATCTGAAGAATATCTGTGAATTTTGTAGTGAAGATATATCTAAAGACACTCTAGTGAATTAGGAAGAAAATCTGATGAAAATTGAGAAGAACATAAATATGAAGGAAATATGATGAATTTTGTAGTGAACATATATCTGAAGAAATTCTAATGAAATATAAAGAAAATCTGATGAAATTTTAGGTGAACATAAATATGAAGGAAATATGATGAATTTTGTAGTGAACATATATCTGAAGAAACTCTAATGAAATAGGAAGAAAATCTGAAAAAATTTGAGGTGAACATAAATCTGAAGGAAATATGATGAAATTTGAAGTTAACATAAGTCTGAGGAAATTTGAATTGAACATAAATCTGCATAAAATCTGATTAAATCGATGAATTTTGAAGTAAAAACAAATCTTAAGAAAAACCTATGAAACTTGAAGTAAATACATAAATCTAAAGAAAATATGATCAAATATGAAGTGAAAATAAATCTCAAGAAAATATAAAGTAAATTTGATGAAATCTAAAGTAATCGTAAATTTGAAGAAAATCTGATGAAATCTAAAGAAAGTCTGACGAAATTTGAAGTGAACAAAAAACTGAAGAAAATCTCATGAAATATGAAGTGAATATAAATCTAAAAAATCTGATGAAATAATAAAAAAACTGTTGAAACTCTATGTAAACATAAATCTGTAGAAAATCAGATCGAATTTGAAGAAAATTTGATGAAATTGAAAGTGAACCTTAATTAAAAGAAACTCTGGAGAATTATTTAGTGAACTCATATCTGAAGAAACTCTAATGAAATAGGAAGAAAGTCTGGTGAAATTGGAAGCGAACCTAAATCTGAAGAATATCTGTGAATTTTGTAGTGAAGATATATCTAAAGACACTCTAGTGAATTACGAAGAAAATCTGATGAAAATTGAGAAGAACATAAATATGAAGGAAATATGATGAATTTTGTAGTGAACATATATCTGAAGAAATTCTAATGAAATATAAAGAAAATCTGATGAAATTTTAGGTGAACATAAATATGAAGGAAATATGATGAATTTTGTAGTGAACATATATCTGAAGAAACTCTAATGAAATAGGAAGAAAATCTGAAAAAATTTGAGGTGAACATAAATCTGAAGGAAATATGATGAAATTTGAAGTTAACATAAGTCTGAGGAAATTTGAATTGAACATAAATCTGCATAAAATCTGATTAAATCGATGAATTTTGAAGTAAAAACAAATCTTAAGAAAAACCTATGAAACTTGAAGTAAATACATAAATCTAAAGAAAATATGATCAAATATGAAGTGAAAATAAATCTCAAGAAAATATAAAGTAATTTGATGAAATCTAAAGTAATCGTAAATTTGAAGAAAATCTGATGAAATCTAAAGAAAGTCTGACGAAATTTGAAGTGAACAAAAAACTGAAGAAAATCTCATGAAATATGAAGTGAATATAAATCTAAAAAATCTGATGAAATAATAAAAAAACTGTTGAAACTTGATGTAAACATAAATCTGTAGAAAATCAGATCGAATTTTAAGAAAATTTGATGAAATTGAAAATGAACCTTAATCAAAAGAATCTCTGGAGAATTATTTAGTGAACACATATCTGAAGAAACTCTAATGAAATAGGAAGAAAGTCTGATGAAATTGGAAGCGAACCTAAATCTGAAGAAAATCTGTGAATTTTGTAGTGAAGATATATTTAAAGACACTCTAGTGAATTATGAAGAAAATCTGATGAAAATTGAGGTGAACATAAATATGAAGGAAATATGATGAATTTTGTAGTGAAAATATATCTGAAGAAACTCTAATGAAATAAGAAGAAAATCTGATGAAATTTTAGGTGAACATAAATATGAAGGAAATATGATGAATTTTGTAGTGAACATATATCTGAAGAAACTCTAATGAAATAGGAAGAAAATCTAAAAAATTTGAGGTGAACATAAATCTGAAGGAAATATGATGAAATTTGAAGTTAACATAAGTCTGAGGAAATTTGAATTGAACATAAATCTGCATAAAATCTGATTAAATATTAAGAAAAATTGATGAATTTTGAAGTAAAAACAAATCTTAAGAAAAACCTATGAAAGTTGAAGTAAATACATAAATCTAAAGAAAATATGATGAAATATGAAGTGAAAATAAATCTCAAGAAAATATAAAGTAAATTTGATGAAATCTAAAGTAATCGTAAATTTGAAGAAAATCTGATGAAATCTAAAGAAAGTCTGACGAAACTTGAAGTGAACAAAAATATGAAGAAAATCTCATGAAATATGAAGTGAATATAAATCTGAAAAAAATATGATGAAATAAAAAAAAATTGTTGAAACTTGATGTAAACATAAATCTATAGAAAATCAGATCGAATTTGAAGAAAATTTGATGAAATTGAAAGTGAACCTTAATCAAAAGAAACTCTGGTGAATTACTTAGTGAACACATATCTGAAGAAACTCTAATGAAATAGGAAGAAAGTCTGGTGAAATTGGAAGCGAACCTAAATCTGAAGAAAATCTGTGAATTTTGTAGTGAAGATATATCTAAAGACACTCTAGTGAATTAGGAAGAAAATCTGATGAAAATTGAGAAGAACATAAATATGAAGGAAATATGATGAATTTTGTAGTGAACATATATCTGAAGAAACTCTAATGAAATATAAAGAAAACCTGATGAAATTTTAGGTGAACATAAATATGAAGGAAATAAGATGAATTTTGTAGTGAACATATATCTGAAGAAACTCTAATGAAATAAGAAGAAAATCTGATAAAATTTGAGGTGAACATAAATATGAAGGAAATATGACTAAATTTGAAGTTAACATAAGTCTGAGGAAATTTGAATTGAACATTAATCTGCATAAAATCTGATTAAATCTAAAGAAAAATTGATGAATTTTGAAGTGAAAAACAAATCTTAAGAAAAACCTACGAAACTTGAAGTAAATACATAAATCTAAAGAAAATATGATGAAATATGAAGTGAAAATAAATCTCAAGAAAATATAAAGTAAATTTGATGAAATCTAAAGTAATCGTAAATTTGAAGAAAATCTGATGAAATCTAAAGAAAGTCTGACGAAATTTGAAGTGAACAATAATATGAAGAAAATCTCATGAAATATGAAGTGAATATAAATCTGAAAAAAAATCTGATGAAATAAAAAAAACTGTTGAAACTTGATGTAAACATAAATCTGTAGAAAATCAGATCGAATTTGAAGAAAATTTGATGAAATTGAAAGTGAACCTTAATCAAAAGAAACTCTGGAGAATTATTTAGTTAACAATATCTGAAGAAACTCTAATGAAATAGGAAGGATGTCTGGTGAAATTGGAAGTGAACCTAAATCTGAAGAAAATCTGTGAATTTTTTAGTGAAGATATATTCAAAGACACTCTAGTGAATTAGGAAGAAAATCTTATGGAAATTGAGGTGAACATAAATATGAAGGAAATATGATGAACTTTGTAGTGAACATATATCTGAAGAAACTCTAATGAAATAAGAAGAAAATCTAATGAAATTTTAGGTGAACATAAATATGAAGGAAAATATGATGAATTTTGTAGTGAACATATATCTGAAGAAACTCTAATGAAATAGGAAGAAAATCTGAGAAAATTTGAGGTAAACATGAATCTGAAGGAAATGTGAAGTTAACATAAGTTTGAGGAAATTTGAATTGAACATAAATCTGCATAAAATCTGATTAAATCTTAAGAAAAATTGATGAATTTTGAAGTAAAAACAAATCTTAAGAAAAACCTATGAAACTTGAAGTAAATACATAAATCTAAAGAAAATATGATGAAATAGGAAGTGAACATAAATCTGAAGAAAATATAAAGTAAATTGGATGAAATCTAAAGTAATCGTAAATTTGAAGAAAATCTGATGAAATCTAAAGAAAGTCTAACGAAATTTGAAGTGAACAAAAATCTGAAGAAAATCTCATGAAATATGAAGTGAATATAAATTTGAAAAAAATCTGATGAAATAAAAAAAAACTGTTGAAACTTGATGTAAACATAAATCTGTAGAAAATATGATCGAATTTGAAGAAAATTTGATGAAATTGAAAGTGAGCCTTAATCAAAAGAAACTCTGAAGAATTATTTAGTGAACACATATATGAAGAAACTCTAATGAAATAGGAAGAAAGTCTGGTGAAATTGGAAGTGAACCTATATCTGAAGAAAATCTGTGAATTTTGTAGTGAAGATATATCTAAAGACACTCTAGTGAATTAGGAAGAAAATCTGATGAAAATTGAGAAGAACATAAATATGAAGGAAATATGATGAATTTTGTAGTGAACATATATCTGAAGAAACTCTAATGAAATATAAAGAAAACCTGGTGAAATTTTAGGTGAACATAAATATGAAGGAAATATGATGAATTTTGTAGTGAACATATATCTGAAGAAACTCTAATGAAATAGGAAGAAAATCTGATAAAATTTGAGGTGAACATAAATCTGAAGGAAATATGACTAAATTTGAAGTTAACATAAGTCTGAGGAAATTTGAATTGAACATAAATCTGCATAAAATCTGATTAAATATTAAGAAAAATTGATGAATTTTGATGTAAAAACAAATCTTAAGAAAAACCTATGAAACTTGAAGTAAATACATAAATCTAAATAAAATATGATGAAATATGAAGTGAAAATAAATCTCAAGAAAATATAAAGTAAATTTAATGAAATCTAAAGTAATCGTAAATTGAAGAAAATCTGATGAAATCTAAAGAAAGTCTGACGAAATTTGAAGTGAACAAAAATCTTAAGAAAATCTCATGAAATATGAAGTGAATATAAATCTGAAAAAAATCTGATGAAATAAAAAAAACTATTGAAACTTGATGTAAACATAAATCTGTACAAAATCAGATCGAATTTGAAGAAAATTTGATGAAATTGAAAGTGAACCTTAATCAAAAGAAACTCTGGAGAATTATTTAGTGAACACATATCTGAAGAAACTCTAATGAAATAGGAAGAAAGTCTGGTGAAATTGGAAGTGAACCTAAATCTGAAGAAAATCTGTGAATTTTGTAGTGAAGATATATTTAAAGACACTCTTGTGAATTAGGAAGAAAATCTGATGAAAATTGAGAAGAACATAAATATGAAGGAAATATGATGAATTTTGTAGTGAACATATATCTGAAGAAACTCTAATGAAATATAAAGAAAACCTGATGAAATTTTAGGTGAACATAAATATGAAGGAAATATGATGAATTTTGTAGTGAACATATATCTGAAGAAACTCTAATGAAATAGGAAGAAAATCTGATAATATTTGAGGTGAACATAAATCTGAAGGAAATATAACTAAATTTGAAGTTAACATAAGTCTGAGGAAATTTGAATTGAACATAAATCTGCATAAAATCTGATTAAATATTAAGAAAAATTGATGAATTTTGAAGTAAAAACAAATCTTACGAAAAACCTATGAAAATTGAAGTAAATACATAAATCTAAATAAAATATGATGAAATATGAAGTGAAAATAAAGTAATCGTAAATTGAACAAAATCTGATGAAATCCAAAGAAAGTATGACAAAATTTGAAGTGAACAAAAATCTTTAAAAAATCTCATGAAATATGAAGTGAATGTAAATCTGAAAAAAATCTGATGAAATAAAAAAAACAATTGAAACTTGATGTAAACATAAATCTGTAGAAAATCAAATCGAATTTGAAGAAAATTTGATGAAATTGAAAGTGAACCTTAATCAAAAGAAACTCTGGTGAATTATTTAGTGAACACATATCTGAAGAAACTCTAATGAAATAGGAAGAAAGTCTGGTGAAATTGGAAGCGAACCTAAATCTGAAGAAAATCTTTGAATTTTCTAGTGAAGATATATCTAAAGACACTCTAGTGAATTAGGAAGAAAATCTGATGAAAATTGAGAAGAACATAAATATGAAGGAAATATGATGAATTTTGTAGTGAACATATATCTGAAGAAACTCTAATGAAATATAAAGAAAACCTGATGAAATTTTAAGTGAACATAAATATGAAGGAAATATGATGAATTTTGTAGTGAACATATATCTGAAGAAACTCTAATGAAATAGGAAGAAAATCTGATAAAATTTGAGGTGAACATAAATCTGAAGGAAATATGACTAAATTTGAAGTTAACATAAGTCTGAGGAAATTTGAATTGAACATAAATCTGCATAAAATCTGATTAAATATTAAGAAAAATTGATGAATTTTAAAGTAAAAACAAATCTTAAGAAAAACCTATGAAACTTGAAGTAAATACATAAATCTAAATAAAATATGATGAAATATGAAGTGAAAATAAATCTCAAGAAAATATAAAGTAAATTTAATGAAATCTAAAGTAATCGTAAATTGAAGAAAATCTGATGAAATCTAAAGAAAGTCTGACGAAATTTGAAGTGAACAAAAATCTTAAGAAATCTCATGAAATATGAAGTGAATATAAATCTGAAAAAAATCTGATGAAATAAAAAAAAAACTGTTGAAACTTGATGTAAACATAAATCTGTACAAAATCAGATCGAATTTGAAGAAAATTTGATGAAATTGAAAGTGAACCTTAATCAAAAGAAACTCTGGTGAATTATTTAGTGAACACATATCTGAAGAACTCTAATGAAATAGGAAGAAAGTTTGGTGAAATTGGAAGCGAACCTAAATCTGAAGAAAATGTGTGAATTTTCTAGTGAAGATATATCTAAAGACACTCAAGTGAATTAGGAAGAAAGTCTGATGAAAATTGAGAAGAACATAAATATGAAGGAAATATGATGAATTTTGTAGTGAACATATATCTGAAGAAACTCTAATGAAATATAAAGAAAACCTGATGAAATTTTAGGTGAACATAAATATGAAGGAAATATGATGAATTTTGTAGTGAACATATATCTGAAGAAACTCTAATGAAATAGGAAGAAAATCTGATAAAATTTGAGGTGAACATAAATCTGAAGGAAATATGACTAAATTTGAAGTTAACATAAGTCTGAGGAAATTTGAATTGAACATAAATCTGCATAAAATCTGATTAAATCTTAAGAAAAATTGATGAATTTTGAAGTAAAAACAAATCTTAAGAAAAACCTATGAAACTTGAAGTAAATACATAAATCTAAAGAAAATATGATGAAATATGAAGTGAAAATAAATCTCAAGAAAATATAAAGTAAATTTGATGAAATCTAAAGTAATCGTAAATTTGAAGAAAATCTTATGAAATCTAAAGAAAGTCTGACGAAATTTGAAGTGAACAAAAATCTGAAGAAAATCTCATGAAATATGAAGTGAATATAAATCTGGAAAAAATCTGATGAAATAAAAAAAAACTGTTGAAACTTGATGTAAACATAAATCTGTAGAAAATCAGATTGAATTTGAAGAAAATTTGATGAAATTGAAAGTGAACCTTAATCAAAAGGAACTCTGGAGAATTATTTAGTGAACACATATCTGAAGAAACTCTAATGAAATAGGAAGAAAGTCTGGTGAAATTGGAAGTGAACCTAAATCTGAAGAAAATCTGTGAATTTTGTAGTGAAGATATATCTAAAGACACTCTAGTGAATTAGGAAGAAAATCTGATGAAATTGAGAAGAACATAAATATGAAGGAAATATGATGAATTTTGTAGTGAACATATATCTGAAGAACTCTAATGAAATATAAAGAAAACCTGATGAAATTTTAGATGAACATAAATATGAAGGAAATATGATGAATTTTGTAGTGAACATATATCTGAAGAAACTCTATTGAAATAGGAAGAAAATCTGATAAAATTTGAGGTGAACATAAATCTGAAGGAAATATGACTAAATTTGAAGTTAACATAAGTCTGAGGAAATTTGAATTGAACATAAATCTGCATAAAATCTGATTAAATATTAAGAAAAATTGATGAATTTTAAAGTAAAAACAAATCTTAAGAAAAACCTATGAAACTTGAAGTAAATAAATAAATCTAAATAAAATATGATGAAATATGAAGTGAAAATAAATCTCAAGAAAATATAAAGTAAATTTGATGAAATCTAAAGTAATCGTAAATTGAATAAAATTTGACGAAATTTGAA
>CATIWC010003338.1:0-2500 GCA_948472305.1 Vicia faba
CTAACAAATGGAGTTGACAACATTCAATTGATTAATGAAGATTTCTAACTTCTATTTGTAAATTGTAACTATTTTTTTTAGTTTTGATTCGATCACAATTGAAACGAAACATTAGAATCAAATCAATTCCAACTGGAAGAAAAAATGGTGAATATTCATTGATCAAATCAGTCACTCCACCAAAATATGATGGATCTTTTGAATAACTGATTAATCAGACGAGAATAAAGATAGAGTCCCATTCTACATGTCAATACCGACATCAATGAAAGTTTTAGTAATCGGAAAATCCGTCGACTTTAAAAATCGTGAGGGTTCAAGTCCCTCTATCCCCAAAAGCCGATTGAATTTGCTCATTTTTATGGCCCTTTCCCTTTTTTTTATTGAGTTGACATAGACTCAAGTAATTTCCCTCAAATTAGGATGGTGCGTCAAGATTTTAATGGTCGGGATAGCTCAGCCGGTAGAGCAAAGGACTGAAAATCCTTGTGTCACCAGTTCAAATCTGGTTCCCGGCGACTCATTATGTATGAGTATCTATTCCCATATTTCTTTTCAAAAATCAAATATTGGGAGGAATAGATACATATTGATTAGTGGTCTTAATAATTATACATAATTTATCTAGGCGTACAGAGATATGCTCTTTCTAGATGAAAAAGGAATCGATGTATATTCTAGGAAGTATGAAAATGAATGATTCTAGTTTGTTTCGATTTTTTCTGCGATGCAATAACAAATGTTCATATTTCAACAATATTCAAATGGTTCAATTAGTTGGTTGAACGACCAAAAAGTTGAATCTAGCGGAGTTCATAGGTAAGAATAGTCAAAATTTATCTGAGATACATTATCAAAAAATATGGTCCATTTCTTTGTATTTTCTTTGATCGTACTTTTTTATTTTTCGTAGCCAGATATCTACTACTCGGAATAGAAATAGGAAATTGACTTCATTATAGGACTTATTAATCTTGTAAAATTTTTAAAATATCGGGTAGGAGTCCATGCCGCTACTCGGACTCGAACCGAGATGCTCTAGCACTGCTTCCTAAGAGCAGCGTGTCTACCAATTCCACCATAGCGGCTGACTCGAAATCATAATAACCAATTATTTAGTCAAAGTCAATAGTCAATCGTCGAGATTGAATAAAGTGAAGTCCAATATTTATTGAGTACATTTCTTTACTATTTACTAAACATTTATTCTCAATTGATAATAAAACTAAATTGATAATAAAAAGTAATTTAATTTTTTCTAATATATAATAGAAATGAATATAGAAATATATGATATATGCAATCATTTTCAATTTAAGTAAAAGAAGTTTTGATTTCTATATTCATTTCTTTTTTTTTTTCCCATGCAGTGTTCGTTTTCAAATTTAACAACGACGGGGAATGGGTTTTTTGTAGTTTATACTTTTTCAAATAAAAAAAAGCACTGTTGAAACTAGAACTATCTAGTTCTGACTTCAATCCAGTAATGAAAAAGAAATTTTTTTTGTAGTTGCTTATGAATCATTCAAAAAAATGAGATTATATATATATCTAGAATATATTCTATATTCTATAATATAGAATATATTCTAAATATATGTTTATATATGTTTCATATTCTATAATAGTATTAGTATAAAATGACTATTAAAGAATACTCTTTGAATCGAGCTAATTCAGATTATTCTCGTCCAACATTTGTATTTCTTACAATAACACAACTTTTTTTTTGATTACGTGGCAAAAAAGGGCGAGGTTTTGTATTTATTACAATACGATAACTTTTTGAGGTACCTGTCAAAATAGAGTCAGCTAATGAAAAGGCTTTCAATGCTGCCTTATATCCTTTTTTTTTCCAAAAATTCTTACGAATTTTTTTTTTTGATATAGAAGTGCGTTTTTTTGGAACTGGCATACAATTAGTATAGTTTTTTCGTTGCTATAGTTTGATGTGAAAGACATTTGTTCTGTAAATGAAAACGAATTATTCTGTAATTAGCCGTATGTCTTATCTATCTAAATTAACTCTTTCTCTTTTTTTCCATCGAAAGGTAAAGTAAAAACATTGAATATTATAAACCTTTTCCAAATTTTTCATAGATAATAGATATATATGGATCTCTTTTTATTGTAATGTAAAAGAATCAATTAGTTCAAAAAGGAACTAATGTTTCTGAATAAAAAAAAAGTATTATTTTATATTATATTATTTTTCTAATGTATATCAAAATAAACAAATGTTGTTAGTTTTGGTGTACTGATTTATCCTCATCCTCGCTCTATAGATAAGAGATAAAAATTTTTATTTTACAATTATTAATAGTCATTTTTCTTAATATATATATAAATTAAAAAATAACTAACCTAACATAGGAATTAATAGTAATATTAATTAATGAATATATTACTGAAATACTGAAAATAATAATTATTATTTATTTTTTTCACTAGGAATTTTGTTATTGGCCAGTTTTGACTTTGTACTTTCCAATATGGGGAC
>CATIWC010003338.1:7500-32500 GCA_948472305.1 Vicia faba
ATGGGCTGCCCTAATACATTACAAAATTTCGCTTTAGCCAATGATCTAATTAGAGGAATAATTGGAACTATTATATCAAGTTTTTTGATAACAATTTCTATTAGAAATGTATTTTGCAGCATTTGACTCCGTACCACTGAACGATTTAGTCGCACATTTGAAAAATAGCCTAACAGCTGAAATGAATGTTCGGATAATGGGTTTATATTGATCATTCTGGGTTGAGACCAAACATCAAAAAAACATTGCCATAAATGGATAAAAAAGTGTTTCCATTTATTCATCAAAAAAGGCGCATTCTTTGAAGCCAGAATGCATTTTCCTTGATATCGAACATAATGAATGTTAGGATCCTTGAAGAATGTTAAAGTATACGAAAAATCTTTAGCAAAAACTTTGACAAGATGCTCTCTTTTTGCATAAAAAAAAATTCGCTCAAAAAAAACGCTAAAAGATTTTAATCGTAAATGAGAGGATTTATTACGTAGAAAAACGAAGATAGATTCATATTCACATACATAAAAATTATAGAGGAACAAGAAGAATCTTCGATGACTTTTTGAAAAAGTAGAAATTGATTTTTTGGTAGTAATAAAACTATTCCAATTCCAAAGAAACAGCCGTAAGAAATGAAAAAAAGGGGCATCTTTCACCCAGTATCGAAGGATTTGAACTAAGATTTCCAGATGGATAGGATAGGGTATTCGTATATCTGACACATAATTCAAATATGTCAATTTATCCTCCAAAAAGGGAAAAATGGAATGAATTGATCTC
Source organism: Vicia faba (assembly GCA_948472305.1). Classification (NCBI taxonomy): domain Eukaryota; kingdom Viridiplantae; phylum Streptophyta; class Magnoliopsida; order Fabales; family Fabaceae; genus Vicia; species Vicia faba. The sequence goes on from CATIWC010003338.1 coordinate 8,278, forward strand.
AAATTTTTATAAGATTTGATGATTTCTTCCTCCTCTAAGGAAGAGCTTAATTGTAGGAAAAATGGAATTTCCACGACGATGGCAAAACCCTCTGATATTATTTGAGAATAATAATTATTCTTATACCCCCAAAATGGATTTTTGTTAGAATCATTAGCCCAAATGATTAAATGATTCTGTTGATACATTCGAGTAATTAACCGTTTTACAATTAGTAAACTATATTTCTTGTCATAACCTATATTTTCCACAAAAATGGATCTATTCAAATTATGACTATAAGCAAGTCCATAAATATACTCCCTAAAAATAAGTGGGTATAGGAAGTGCTGTTGGCGAGATCTAGCTCGTTCTAAATAGACTTTATATTCCTTCATTTTAGAAATGATATTTGGTCAAAGGATCAGAGATTCATTGGATTATCAAATGATACATAGTGCGATACAGTCAAAACAAGGTATTCTATATCTATATTCGAATTGAAATAAAAAACAAATATGAATAGATACCTAGAAAACGAGTTAAAACACATTAATGGACTATCTCCCCTCGCTTGTTCCTTCTAATTTTTCTAGGACAACAAGCTAGTTAGAAATCCTTTATTTTTTGGGGACCAATCGCTCTTTTGATTTTGGAAAAAAATATCTTTATCAATATACTCTTTCTTCTACACATTTCTTGCTACCCCATAACATAATGGGGAATAGCTAATAATTAGGACTCATAACAAAAATCCTTAATCCATTCGTGGGAAAAACTTTTTCCACAGCAAGCACTAATCCTTTTTTAACGTATAACTAGATGTGGTAATCATTCCAATAAAAAATGAAAGCTCGTTGCTTTTTCTTTCCCTAGAATTCGAGCAGCTAAGCTCTATCCCTTTATTAATTCAACCCAACGGAATTCATTTGTTCCCAGCCAACAATTCAAAGAAAAAGATTGGTCGGATCCAATATGAATGAAAAATTTTTTGAATTCACCGTTGATACGACATGCTGCTTTTTCCATTCATTCCTTTCTGGATCAGTCGTGGTCTTACAAACCCTACCGATGGTATGGATGAACCAATTAGTTCATAGAAATGTGTAAAAAATGGAGTCGCACTTAAAAGCCGAGTACTCTACCATTGAGTTAGCAACCCTAATAAAATTACAAACAAGGATCTGTATATCCAATCGCAATAAAAAAAAGATGGAATTCTATAAATAATAGAATCAAATGTTACATATTACATTATATTACAATACAATGAAAAAAAGAAAAAATGAGAATCAAAAATGATAGACGACTTGTTTAGTACAGTACTGTAGTTATTTGTCTATTAATATAGTTTTAAATTAGTATTATTTTTTTCATATTTCTATTTCAAGAAAAAAAACTTCTTGTTTGTATCAAACAAAATCAAAATACAATGAATCCACCATTTGATGAAGTAAAAAACCTATGTGACATGAGTCAATCCATCCATTGATTCACGATCAGATTATATTTGTTTGATACACTGTTGTCAATATTAGTGTTGAAAAAAAGAATACAATCGAGAAAACAAATAAAAAAATATTTCTATTCTCATTTTTAAATAGAAAATATTTCTATTTTAATTCATTCTATTCCAAATCAAAAAAGAAGAATGAACTAGAAAAAAAATAGATCAATCCGAAAGATCTATAGGATTCATTCTAGATACAACAAGTATTTTTGTATTGTGTATTGTATTCGGCTCAATCCTTTTAGTAAAAGATTGGGCCGAGTTTAATGGAAATTAATAGAACGAATGATTATTACTGGATTACAAAGTATCCATTGCTGGGAATTCAAATTTGATTTCCTTCCAGACTTCACAAGCAGCAGCTAATTCAGGACTCCATTTGCAAGCTTCACGGATAATTGCATTACCCTCGCGAGCAAGATCACGTCCCTCATTCCGAGCTTGTACACATGCTTCCAGAGCTACTCGATTCGCTACGGCACCAGGTGCATTTCCCCAAGGGTGTCCTAAAGTTCCTCCACCGAATTGGAGTACAGAATCATCTCCAAATATCTCGGTCAGAGCAGGCATATGCCAAACGTGAATACCCCCTGAAGCAACAGGGATAACACCTGGTAAAGAAACCCAATCCTGAGTGAAATAAATACCGCGACTTCTATCTTTTTCAATATAATCATCACGTAGTAAATCAACAAAACCTAACGTAATCTCCCTCTCTCCTTCAAGTTTACCTACTACAGTACCAGCGTGAATATGATCTCCACCAGACATACGTAAGGCTTTAGCTAATACACGAAAGTGCATACCATGATTTTTTTGTCTATCGATAACTGCATGCATAGCACGGTGGATATGAAGAAGTAGACCATTATCGCGGCAATAGTGAGACAGGGTAGTATTTGCAGTGAATCCACCTGTTAAGTAGTCATGCATTACGATAGGAACGCCCAATTCTCTAGCAAATACAGCTCTTTTTAGCATTTCTTCACATGTACCCGCAGTAGCATTCAAATAATGTCCTTTGATTTCACCTGTTTCGGCCTGTGATTTATAAATTGCTTCGGCACAAAATAAGAAACGGTCTCTCCAACGCATAAATGGTTGGGAGTTCACATTTTCATCATCTTTGGTAAAATCAAGTCCCCCGCGGAGACATTCATAAACTGCTCTACCATAATTCTTAGCGGATAAACCCAATTTTGGTTTAATAGTACATCCCAATAGGGGACGTCCATACTTGTTCAATTTATCTCTCTCAACTTGGATTCCGTGAGGAGGACCTTGGAAAGTTTTAACATAAGCATTAGGGATTCGCAAATCTTCCAGACGTAGAGCGCGTAAAGCCTTGAACCCAAATACATTACCTACAATGGAGGTAAACATGTTAGTAACAGAACCTTCTTCAAAAAGGTCTAAGGGATAAGCTACATAAGCAATAAATTGATTATCTTCTCCAGGAACAGGCTCTATCTCGTAGCAGCGTCCTTTATAACGATCAAGGCTGGTAAGTCCATCGGTCCACACAGTTGTCCATGTACCAGTGGAAGATTCTGCAGCTACCGCTGCACCTGCTTCTTCAGCCGGAACTCCTGGTTGAGGAGTTACTCGGAATGCTGCCAAGATATCAGTATCTTTGGTTTGATATTCAGGAGTATAATAAGTCAATTTATAATCTTTAACACCAGCTTGGAACCCAACCTTTGCTTTAGTTTCTGTTTGTGGTGACATAAATCCCCCCCCTACAACGCATGAATTAAGAATTATAGCAAGAACAAGGTCTACTCGACATAACTTAGGAGTTAAGAAAACCTTTTTACAAATGATCCATCAACTAATATTATCAATTAATCCGAATGGGTCATTGTTCAATTTTACCATGATATTTGATTTGGCAAATACATCATTATTCTATACTGTTTCATATGTATGGCGCAACCCAACCGTTTTTTTTTGAGTCTCTTATTTTTTTTTTTTTGAATTTTGGAATCTCATTTTCTAATCTAAATAATAAAAAATATACTCTTGACCTTGACAGTGATATATGTTGTATATGTAAATCCTAGATGTCAAAATCGGCAGAATTTGCCCAATAAAAAGAAAAATTGGTAAAAAGAATCTGCATAGTATAAATCCTATGCTGAGGAAAGAAAAAAGAAGGACCAATGAGATAGAAAAACGGAATCATAAACAAACAAAGTTCAGGTTCGAATTACATAGATAATATAGATAGTATTGTCTATAATCTAGAATGATAAACAAATGAAAGACTTTCAAAAGATTTCATCCAATTAAAATTTTCATAATGACTGGGTTGACCTTGAAAATTCACTCATTGAAATTTAAAAACAATTGAATTGGTTGGATGGTACCAAGAAAATCGATTATTAACTTACATTTATTCTTTTATATATTATTAAATATTAAGAAAATTAAGAATATTAACCGATCAACTTGCTTTGTTATCAAACAGTTTTTTCTTAATTTCAATTTTTTTTTTTCAAAAAAATGGATATTTTTTAATATGACAATAACTCCTCCTCCTTCTGATACTGAGGTTTCTGCACTTGAAAAAAAAAATCTGGGGCGTATCACGCAAATAATCGGTCCGGTACTCGATGTAGTTTTTCCACCAGGGAAGATGCCTTATATTTACAACGCTCTGATAGTTCAAGGTCGAGATACGGTTGGCCAACAAATTAACGTAACGTGTGAAGTACAGCAATTATTAGGAAATAATAGAATTAGAGCTGTAGCTATGAGTGCTACAGATGGTCTAAATAGAGGAATGGAAGTGATTGACACGGGAGTTGCTCTAAGTGTTCCAGTCGGTGGAGCAACCCTAGGTCGAATTTTCAACGTGCTTGGAGAGCCTATTGATAATTTGGGTCCTGTAGATACTCGCACAACATCTCCTATTCATAGATCTGCGCCTGCCTTTATACAGTTAGATACACAATTATCCATTTTTGAAACAGGAATTAAAGTAGTCGATCTTTTAGCTCCTTATCGCCGTGGCGGAAAAATAGGACTTTTCGGTGGAGCTGGGGTAGGTAAAACAGTTCTCATTATGGAATTGATCAATAACATTGCCAAAGCTCATGGAGGTGTATCCGTATTTGGCGGAGTAGGTGAGCGTACTCGTGAGGGAAATGATCTTTATATGGAAATGAAAGAATCCGGAGTAATTAATGAAAAAAATATTGCGGAATCAAAAGTAGCTCTAGTCTACGGTCAAATGAATGAACCGCCCGGAGCTCGTATGAGAGTTGGTTTAACTGCCCTAACTATGGCAGAATATTTCCGAGATGTCAATGAGCAGGACGTCCTTCTATTTATCGACAATATCTTCCGTTTTGTCCAAGCCGGATCCGAAGTATCCGCCTTATTGGGCCGAATGCCTTCCGCTGTGGGTTATCAACCCACCCTGGGTACTGAAATGGGTACTTTACAAGAAAGAATTACTTCTACCAAAGAAGGGTCTATAACTTCTATTCAAGCAGTTTATGTACCTGCAGACGATTTGACTGATCCTGCTCCTGCCACGACATTTGCACATTTGGATGCAACTACTGTACTATCAAGAGGATTAGCTGCCAAAGGTATCTATCCAGCAGTAGATCCTTTAGATTCAACGTCAACCATGCTCCAACCTCGCATCGTCGGTGAAGAACATTATGAAACTGCGCAAAGAGTGAAACAAACGTTACAACGTTACAAAGAACTTCAGGACATTATAGCTATTCTTGGGTTGGACGAATTATCCGAAGAGGATCGCTTAACCGTAGCAAGAGCACGAAAAATTGAACGTTTCTTATCACAACCTTTTTTCGTAGCAGAAGTATTTACCGGTTCCCCAGGGAAATATGTTGGTCTAGCAGAAACAATTCGAGGATTTAAATTGATTCTTTCTGGAGAATTAGATAGTCTTCCTGAACAAGCCTTTTATTTGGTGGGTAATATCGATGAAGCTACTGCGAAGGCTACGAACTTAACTTAGAAATGGAGAACAAATTCAAGAAATGACTTTAAATCTTTGTGTACTGACCCCCAATCGAATTGTTTGGGATTCAGAAGTGAAAGAAATTATTTTATCTACTAATAGTGGACAAATTGGGGTATTAAAAAATCATGCGCCTATTGCCACATCTTTAGATATAGGTATTTTGAGAATACGCCTTAACGACCGATGGTTAACGATGGCTCTGATGGGCGGTTTTGCTAGAATAGGCAATAATGAGATCACTATTTTAGTAAATGATGCAGAAAGGGGTAGTGACATTAATCCACAAGAAGCACAACAAACTCTTCAAATAGCAGAAGCTAACTTGAATAAGGCTGAAGGCAAGAGACAAACAATTGAAGCAAATCTAGCTCTCCGGCGAGCTAGGACACGAGTAGAGGCTATCAATATGATCTCATAACAAGTTGGTGCAGCCAAAAAATAGAAAAAAGATAGAAAATTACAATAAAACAATGGTGAGTAGAAAAACTTATTAGATACCGGAATTAATGGTATCTAATAAGTTCTACCAATACCTTACCTACTATTGGATTTGAACCAATGACTCCTGCCGTATGAAAGCAATACTCTAACCACTGAGTTAAGTAGGTCATTTATCATCCTAAATAAAAAAAGTAGCTGTCTATCAGATCAATGGATTATAAATGTTATATTACTTATAAACAATACAAACGCAATATAAATCAAAGAGATTGGATCATGTCATATTTATCTTGACAAGAATTTATTTATCGAATATGATCAAATATGTATCCAAAGCACAAGGGCTATAGCTCAGTTAGGTAGAGCACCTCGTTTACACATGCGCCAATGTTTTTTCATAGGAGTCCATCATGTAATTAAAAGAGTTGATCTTAATTGATAAATCGATGTCTTACTCCCGGAACAAAATAAGAGAACAATAGCCTGACAAAGGATTTAGACGTCAAATGGAATCCATAATGGATTTGAGATATTGATACGGTGAATACTTAATCTATTCAATGCTAGGCAATGAGTCTAGGGACCTCAAAAAAAATCTCTTTTCTTCCTATCTTATGAACTTTAAGGTGTATGAAGTTTCATTTCCTATTTGATATTTTTATTGAAGTAGGTTGATAGAGAGTCCATTTAACTTAAGTTGATCCAGGCCAGAAGCAGACCTACGTCAGGATAACCTTCTTCTTTGAAAAACTTTGGTAGTGCTCTTAGATTTTGATCTAAATAAGAAATCAGAGCACAGGGAGTCATTTCCTTTTTCTTTGTGTAAAGAAAAAAGATGGTAGACTAATTGATATTTCTATCAGTTAATGAAAAAGCCCAATGCAAAAAAAATGCACGTTGGGTCTTTCAAACAATTCAAATCATTTTGATAATAATAAATAATAGTTTGATGTGTTTTACCGAGAAGGTCTACGGTTCGAGTCCGTATAGCCCTAATATTACTACCGATACTACTCAGATTTAGATTTCTTATCTAATATCTGTCATTACAAATATATATGTACTAATACTATATGTACTAGATTAGTACTATATTGAATACTCCATACTAGTAATACTACTAGTATAAATATACTTTCAATACTTTTTGTAATAGAAAGAATGAATAAAGTAATTTCTATTCGAATAGATTAATAGTGGATAGAATAATATGAGTATTAGTATACTCAGATAATAATCTCAATTTTATTAGAAAAAATGTAAACTTAAGAAAATACAAAGCATTTCTATTTAGATTCTATTAATGAATCTAAGAATTTGAAAATTTCAATTCAAATCGACTCAGAATTAATATGAATCCAGTATATTTTCCCCATTCCTAGGAGGACATTTATGTTTTTGCTTTATGAATATGATATTTTTTGGACATTTCTAATAATATCGATCTTTATTCCTATTTTGGCATTTCTAATTTCTGGAATTTTAGCTCCAATTAGGAAAGGGCCAGAAAAACTTTCTAGTTATGAATCCGGAATAGAACCGATGGGCGATGCTTGGTTACAATTTCAAATCCGTTATTATATGTTTGCTCTAGTTTTTGTTGTTTTTGATGTTGAAACAGTCTTTCTTTACCCGTGGGCAATGAGTTTTGATGTATTGGGGGTATCCGTATTTATAGAAGCTTTCATCTTCGTGCTTATCCTAATTGTTGGTTTAGTTTATGCATGGCGAAAGGGAGCATTAGAATGGTCTTAATTCTTGAATATTTAGACAATTAAACAAAACATTGAGACAGTTATGAATTCCATTGAGTTTCCCTTACTTGATCAAAAAACCAAAAATTCAGTTATTTCTACTACATTAAATGATCTTTCAAATTGGTCAAGACTATCTAGTTTATGGCCGCTTCTCTATGGTACTAGTTGTTGCTTCATTGAATTTGCTTCATTAATAGGATCGCGATTTGACTTTGATCGTTATGGACTGGTACCACGCTCTAGTCCTAGGCAGGCAGACCTCATTTTAACAGCGGGCACCGTAACTATGAAAATGGCTCCTTCTTTAGTTCGATTATATGAGCAAATGCCCGAACCAAAATATGTTATTGCTATGGGAGCCTGTACAATTACAGGAGGTATGTTCAGTACCGATTCTTATAGTACTGTTCGGGGCGTGGATAAGCTAATTCCTGTGGATGTATATTTGCCGGGCTGTCCACCTAAACCGGAAGCCGTTATAGATGCTATAACAAAACTTCGTAAGAAAATATCTCGAGAAATCTATGAAGATCAATTTAGTTATCAACGAGAGAATAGGTGTTTTACTACCAACCACAAATTTTATGTTGGACGCGGTACTCATACCGGCAATTATAATCAAGGATTATTCTATCAACCATCATCTATTTCAGAGATAACCTCTGACACATTTTTGAAATATAAAAAAGTTCAGTATCCTCCGACGAACGAAAAAGTGAATTAAACAGGATCCTTTTGTACAAAATACAATAAGAAATAGCAAGCAAGTCAATCTTCAAAAATTTCATTGTAATGTAAATAAATGGTAAATACTTATACCAATCTTATAAAAAACTCGGGAGAAGTAAAAAAATGCAAGGTAATTTGTCTGCTTGGCTAGTCAAACACGGAATAGTTCATAGATCTTTAGGTTTTGATTATCAAGGAATAGAGACTTTACAAATAAAGCCCGAGGATTGGCATTCGATTGCTGTTATTTTATATGTATATGGTTACAATTATCTACGTTCCCAATGTGCCTATGATGTAGCACCAGGAGGACTATTAGCGAGTGTCTATCATCTTACGAGAATAGAGTATAGTCTAGATCAACCCGAAGAGGTATGCATAAAAGTATTTACCCCAAGGCAAAATCCGAGAATTCCTTCTATTTTCTGGGTTTGGAAAAGTGCAGATTTTCAAGAAAGGGAATCTTATGATATGTTAGGAATCTATTATGATAATCATCCGCGTCTGAAACGTATTTTAATGCCCGAAAGTTGGATAGGATGGCCTTTGCGTAAAGATTATATCGCCCCCAATTTTTATGAAATACAAGATGCTCACTAAATGATAAAAATCAGAAAGTAATCTGAACTTCGACAACCCCAGATATTAAAGAAATATCTGTATGTACATTTTCTTTTTCTTATAGATTAGACAGAATAATAGAGGTTTCATTCCTAATCTTATTCTAGATTAGGATGGTATAAATAAGAAAATTGAGAAATAAAAAAGACAATAATATAGGGATTAATTGAGATTCCAAAATTGGATGGAGCTATACTTATTTAGGACGAGCCAATAGGATGAACTGAAAAAGTTCTGCATCATTAACTATGTAAGATGCACATCAGCATCAATTCATACCTTTTTTATTTTCATTATAGATATTTTTATTTTCATTATATATATGATATTTACAACTTTAGAGCATATATTAACTCATATATCGTTTTCCGTGATATCAATTGTTATTTCAATTCATTTGATAACCTTATTAGGCAATGAAATCGTAGGATTATATGATTTGTCCAAAAAAGCCATGATAATAAGTTTTTTCTGTGTAACGGGATTGTTAATTACTCGTTGGTTTTTTTCGGGACATTTACCATTTAGTGATTTATATGAATCCCTAATCTTTCTTTCATGGGGTTTTTCAATTTTTCATATGGTTCCTTTTTTTAAAAAGGAGAAAAACCTTTTAAGTACAATAATTGCACCAAGTGTTATTTTTACCCAAGGCTTTGCGACTTCGGGTCTTTTAACCAAAATGCATCAATCCGTAATATTAGTACCCGCTCTACAATCCCATTGGCTAATGATGCACGTAAGTATGATGATACTGGGCTATGCAGCTCTTTTATGTGGATCATTATTATCAGTGGCTATTTTAGTCATTACGTTTCAAGAAGTCATCCAAATTCTTGCTTTTACCAAGAATTTGGATTCTTTAAAAAAATCAGTTGATTTTGTTGAAATCAAATACATGAATAGGAATGAAAGAAACAATGTTTTACGAAAAACTTCTTTTTCTTCTTCTATAAATTATTACAGGTCTCAATTTATTCAACAATTGGATCGTTGGGGTTATCGTATTATTAGTCTGGGTTTTCTCTTTTTAACGATAGGTATTCTTTCAGGAGCAGTATGGGCTAACGAGGCATGGGGTTCCTATTGGAATTGGGATCCAAAGGAAACTTGGGCCTTTATTACTTGGACCATATTCGCGATTTATTTACATACTAGAAAAAATAAAAAATTAGAAGGTGTAAATTCTTCAATAGTGGCCTCTATAGGATTTCTTATAATTTGGATATGTTATTTGGGGATCAATCTATTAGGAATAGGACTACATAGTTATGGTTCATTTACATCTAATTGACTAAAAATGAGTAAAGAACCTGAGAAAGAAAAATATGGAAAGCATATAAATATATACGTTCCATAAATCGTTGAGAACCCTTTCAATCAAGTAATGTAATGATTCAAGGGGTTCTCACAAACAACAAACATATTCGATTATCATTTCAAATTTTGAAGTGAATCTAACGGAAAAATCTTTTTTTTATCTTTTTGATTCATTTATTCACAAAAATCATCCATCAAAAATTAGATAGAATAGCTTCAACCTTGTCAACCGAAAATGAGAAAATGAAATCTGGATAAATACCAATACCTATTATGGGTATAAGAATTGAAATCGAAATAAATAATTCTCTGGGCCCTGAATCAAAAAAAGAAGAGTTTGGTGTATTAAAAAATTTGTATCCATAGAACATCTGCCGTAAGATAGATAATAAATAAATAGGAGTTAATATAATTCCAATTGCTGTTACAAAAGTAATTAGTATTTTCATCATGAAAAGATATTTTTGACTAGTAATTATTCCAAAAAAAACTATCAATTCTGCAACAAAACCGCTCATGCCAGGCAATGCAAGAGAAGCCATTGATAAGATAGTGAAAATAGTGAATATTTTTGGCATTGGGATAGCCATTCCGCCCATTTCGTCAAGATAAAGAAGACGCAGTCTATCATAACTAGTTCCTGCCAAGAAAAAAAGGGCAGCGCCAATAAATCCATGAGATATTATTTGTAAAATGGCCCCGTTGAGACCAGTATCACTTATAGAATTTATTCCTATAATTATAAAACCCATATGAGATACCGAAGAATAAGCTATTCTTTTTTTTAAATTACGTTGACCAAAAGATGTTGAAGCGGCATAGATTATTTGAATAGAACCTAATATCATTAACCAGGGGCAAAATATGGAATGAGCGTGGGAAAAAAATTCCATATTAATTCGAACCAACCCATACGCTCCCATTTTTAATAAGATTCCGGCTAAAAGCATACAAGTGCTGTAATGTGCCTCTCCGTGGGTATCTGGTAACCATGTATGTAAGGGTATAATCGGCGATTTGACAGCAAAAGCAATAAGAAATGCCGTATATAATATTATTTCTAGTGCCACGGGATACGATTGATTAATTAATGTTTCAAAATTTAATGTTGGTTCATTAGAGCCATATAAACCGATACCCAGAATTCCCATTAATAAAAAAATAGAAGCTCCTCCAGTGTACAAAATAAACTTTGTAGCTGAATACAAACGTTTCTTTCCCCCCCACATGGATAAAAGTAGATAAACGGGAATTAATTCCAATTCCCACATGATGAAAAAAAGTAAAATGTCTCGAGAAGAAAATGGTCCGATTTGACCGCTATACATTGCTAACATCAGGAAATAGAATAATTGGTATTCTCGAGTAACCGGCTGAGCCGCTAAAGTGGCTAAAGTAGTTATAAATCCCGTCAGTAAAATAGGTCCTATAGAGAGTCCATCTATTCCTAATCTCCAGTAAAAATCAAAAAAATTGATCCATTTAGAATTCTCCGTCAGTTGAATTAGTGGATCATCCAATTGGAAATGATAACAAAATGCATAGGTTGTTAGAAGGAGATCGATTAAGCATATACAAATGCTATACCACCTAATTACCTTATTTCCCCTATGAGGAAATAAGAAAATGAAGGAACCTGCGGCTATTGGGAAAACAACAACTATTGTTAACCAAGGAAAATCATTCGTGATAAAAATAAGATACACTTGGGCCAGAAAAGCCCGTGCTCAAAATCAAATAGAAAATTTTTTTCTATTTGATTTTGAGCACGAGTTTTTGCCAGTAAAAAACGTATTCGTGTGGTGTTTTTTGAAACGTATCAATAAGCTAGACCCATACTTCGAGTTGTTTCATGCCATAAATAAACTCGAATACTTAAGAAATCTGTCGGACAAGCGGACTCACACCTCTTACAACCAACACAGTCCTCTGTTCTTGGGGCAGAAGCTATTTGCTTAGCTTTACATCCATCCCAAGGTATCATTTCTAATACATCTGTGGGACAGGCTCGGACACATTGAGTACATCCTATACATGTATCATAAATCTTTACTGAATGTGACATTATATCTATAGTAATTTTTGATGTTCAAAAATGAAAATTATCGATCTAGTAAACTCGTAAATGAATCGTATATTTATATACCAGATGAATCAATGATTTGTGATAATATTGTTAACTGTTAATAAAAAAGGCGTCTAGATAAATTTAGAAGAGGAAATAGAAGAGGACCAGGATACTTTGATTTCTTATGATTTAGGGAATGCAAACATGATATGATCATAAGTTGTGTCGAATAAATACTAAAATGAATTGATTAATATTACACTATTTGAAATTCTACTTTGTTTCTTTTTTATTAATTATGATATGATTCATGCTATTTATTCAACAAATTCGATTGATTGATACGGGTTGATTTTCTGTTACGAGCAATTGAGGAAACAATAGCCAGTCCGATAGCCGCTTCAGCGGCTGCAATAGCTATAACAAAAATTGAAAAAATATTTCCTTTTAATTGGCGATTATCAAAAAAATCAGAAAAAGTGACTAGATTTATATTCACTGCATTCAATATAAGTTCAAGACACATAAGGGCTCTAACCATATTTCGGCTCGTGATCAATCCATAGATACCAATAGAAAATAAATAGGCACTCAAAACAAGTACATGTTCGAGCATCATTGACCAACTCCTTATCAATTTTGATTCATTTCAATATGAACAACAATTCAACAGATTCAATTGACTAAAGAATATAACAAGTCTGCAACAAAAGAATATATTGGCAATAAAAAAAAAGAATTTCTACCTAAAAACTCTTTCACTTCACATTGAAAAAAAAAAAATACATATATATATATAGTCTTGATTTATATTAGTAGTTCTCTAAAGATTTCTTACTGGCGAGCTACGACAATTGCACCTATCAAAGAAACTAAAAGAATTATTGAAATTAGTTCAAATGGAAGAAAAAAATCTGTTGATAAATGAATTCCAATTTGTTGACTAGTACTTATCAAATCTTGTTCAATAATCTGATTTGGTCTTGTAGTCCAAATAATTCCGTACCATGATGTATCTGAAATAATAGTTATTAGTGAAACAAAAATACTTGTACAAACTATCAAAGTAATTCCATCCCCTATGGTCCAAAGATGAAAATCTTGGTAATATTCGGAACTATTCATGAACATCACAGCAAATATGATTAAAATGTTAATAGCTCCCACGTAAATAAGTAGCTGTGATGCAGCTACAAAATGCGAGTTTGCTAAAATATATAAGAAAGAGATACAAACAAGAACCAGTCCCAACGAAAAAGCAGAAAAAATGGGGTTGGTAAGTAATACTACTCCTAAACTTCCTAATATAAGACCCGATCCCAGAAAGACTAAAAGAAAATCGTGCAGCGTTTCAGGCAAATCCATTATATGTAAAAAAAAAAAAGACAAAGAAATCGAAATTTCATGACCTTATTGATATGACCAGGAAAAAATTGTTATATACTTAAATTTTTCTTTGCATTGAAAAAACCTAAGTAGTTTAAATTGATATAGTTACGGTTATATAATCAATGTCATTCCACTTAAACTACTCTTTATACGAAAGAGTAGTTTGAAACGATATTAAAACTAAAGTATAAAGGTAGATAGAACATATATAACCATTTGAACTAGTCTTTAAATTAAAGAATATTTCAAATTTCGATAATATATTTCTCTATTCTATTTAAGAATATATTTCTCTAATAATTAGAGAATATTTCTAATCCAATATCGATTATATGATTCATTTTTTATACAATTTTTGAAAATATTTTATTTCGATTATTCTATATATTCTATATATATTCTATATATATATAGAAATCTATATATATATAGAATATTCTTTTTTTTTTTAGAATTGTATTTTATTAAATTATAAAAAATTGTCTTTTTTTATTTGATTTGAATTGTTCGAATTGTATAATCATCAATTATTGACATTGGTAAACGGCCCAAAGCAATTTGATTATAATTCAATTCATGACGATCATAAGTTGAAAGTTCATATTCTTCAGTCATTGATAAACAATTTGTTGGACAATACTCAATACAGTTACCACAAAAAATACAGATTCCGAAATCAATACTGTAATTTAGCAATCGTTTCTTTCTAATATCCGTTTCCATTTTCCAATCAACAACGGGTAAATCTATAGGACATACACGAACACATACTTCACAAGCAATGCATTTATCAAATTCAAAATGGATTCGACCGCGGAAACGTTCTGATGTGATTAATTTTTCATAAGGATATTGAATAGTTACAGGTAAACGATTTGCGTGAGATAAGATAATCATGAAACTTTGACCAATGTACCTTGCAGCTCGGACTGTTTGTTGACCATAATTCATGAACCCAGTTACCATAAGGAACATATCGTAAATATCTATGAATAGTTTTGTTTTATTTCTTTCTCTTATTTGAGACAAGTAATGAATATAGAAGATCCATCTTTTACAGCGAAAACAATTGAGACGAAGTTGTTAATAATAGATTACCGAGAGAAATAGGTAAAAGAAATTTCCATCCAAGATTTAATAATTGATCCATTCTTAGCCTAGGCAAAGACCATCTTGTTATGATAGAAACAAATAAGAAAAAATAGCTTTTAGCTAATGTAATAAAGAGATCAATTGTAGTTCCAAAAACTCCGTATGTTTTATTTATTTCAAAAAATTCAGAAACAAATATGTACGGAATAGAGATATTTGAACCGCCCAAGTAAAGAACTGTTACAAATAATGAAGAAATTAAAAGGTTTAAATAGGAAGCAACGTAAAATAAACCAAATCTAATACCTGAGTATTCTGTTTGATAACCAGCTACTAATTCTTCTTCTGCTTCTGGTAAATCAAAAGGTAATCTTTCACATTCTGCTAGCGAAGAAATTAGAAAAACGATGAAACCCATAGGTTGACGCCACAAAGATGAAACCCATAGGTTGACGCCACAAATTCCAACCCCAAAAACCATATTTTGCTTGCGCATCAACTATATCAACTGTACTTAAACTGTTAGATAATCCTAGTCGGTGATAACATTACGTTCCCATCTCTATTACAGAACCGTACATGATATTTTCACCTCATACGGCCTCCTGGAAAGCCTTAAGTAAATCTAAGGACCGGGTCAATTATTTCTCTCTTGCTATATCCCTAAGATATAGAAGATGAAAATAGATCGAACGGTTCTGAATTAGACCAATTCAATTCTGTCTGTTCTAGAAATAACGAAATAAGAATAGAGAAATATAGTTTAATAAAAGATCCAATGTAAGGCACTTCTGAATTGATCTCATCCTCAAAATAAAAATTTGTTGAGTAATAACTGAATTCTTCAATAAAATACTCTTTTTATAATTCTCAATAGCCCTCATGATTTTGAATTACGAAAAAGAATTAAACATTCGTTTCTTAATTATGATTTGATCTCCATGGAATATGGATATGGATATAAGAAATCAAAAACGAAAAATAGATTTCTCTTTCGTTTTTGATTTCTTATGTTTTTTTTTTTTCGTTCCTATTCTTCTTTTTTGTGCTATGAAAAAGGGACTTAAAAAATTTTAAAGGATTTTTTCGTTCCTGATAGTCATTTATTTAATGAGTGGATGGAAGCATACTCTGGATCGGAGTTGTGGGGAGTACTGCTTTATTTTTTCTACCAACTTAAAGCCCCAATTAGTATTCTTTTTATATTCTGCGTAATTGTCTTTTGGATAATTTACAAAATCTGTGTTACTAATCCTTTGTGTATCTTGGTGTTTCTAACCATCCACTCTTTTTTATTAATCCCCCTTAATTATTTTAATATATCTATGAGAATTCATAAAAATGGTAACTAAAACTCAATAAGGTTGGTCTTTAGAGCCCGCTTCAAAACAGGATGACAAATTATCCAATCTTGGGTTAAATGGCCTCTTCTGTTTATAATTTTATTTCATTCTTATACATAGAAAATGAGACTCAATATTTTTACTGCCATTAAAAATCATCATACTATCTATTAACTAGAAGTAAGAAAGTATCTGAAATTCTATTCAATATAAGCTGTTTTATTTCACTCTTAAAACTATCTAATTTAGTTCTTCAATCGGAGAAAAATAAAGATAATGAAGGTTTCTATTCAATTGATTCGCCTCCTTTCCTATATAGTACTATAAAGAGAGGAGCATAGCAATAGCATCGAATAACTTTTTTTGGTTTCAACGAATCGCACGTAGAGATATTGATAAGGACACATAGAGTTAATGGTATTTCATAACTAATCGATTGAGCAGCAGCTCGTAGACCACCCAAAAAGGAATATTTATTATTTGAGCCATATCCTGACATAAGAAGTCCAATGGGAGCAATACTCGAATAGCAATCCATAAAAAAACACCTATCTTGAAATCAGATAAAAACAAAGTTATAGCCATAGGGAATTACTGAATAACTTATTAGAATTGATATTATTGATATGGATGGTCCAATACTGAATAAACGAATATCTCCCCTAGATGGAATAAGATTCTCTTTGAATAGTAGTTTTGTTCCGTCTGCTAGAGCTTGAAGAATTCCAAAAGGACCAGCGTATTCAGGTCCAATACGCTGTTGTACCCCTGCTGATATTTCTCTTTCTAACCATACAATTGCTAGTACACTTATTGTGATTCCCAAGATAAGAATCAAAATTGGTACAAGTAATCCATAGAATTCCATAGACCTCTTTGAAAGATTCCAATCCGGAAAAGGAGTTTATATCTTGGACTTCCGTTGTATCAATTCTCATTTCAACGATCAACTTCTCCCATAATGATATCTATGCTACCTAGTATTGTCATAATATCAGCCAATTTTCATTCTTTTAACTAATTGAGGAAGAATTTGCAAATTGATAAAACCAGGTGGACGAATTTTCCATCTCCAAGGAAAACCATTCTGATCTCCTATTAGAAAAATTCCTAATTCTCCCTTGGGGGCCTCAACTCTCACATAAAGTTCTTGTTTCGGCAATTCAAAAGTAGGAGACGATTTTTTACAATGAATCGATATTCAAAATCATTCCATTCTGGCTCCTTTTCTCTATCAAAGCAGCGGATTTCAAAATTTTCATAAGGCCCCCCTGGAATTCCTTCCAAAGCCTGTTGAATTATTTTTATGGATTCCACCATTTCACCCAATTCGAACTAAATAACGAGCTAATGAATCGCCATTGAACTTCCCAATCCAATTCCTCGTAACACTCATAATTATCAACTTCACGTAGATCCCATTGTATTCCGGAAGCCCGAAGCATCGGTCCTGATAACCCCCAATTTATAACTTCCTCTCTACCAACAAAACCTACTCCTTCAACCCGTTCTAAAAAAATTGGATTTCGCGTAATAAGTTTTTGATATTCAATAACCCTTGTTAAAAAATAATTGCAGAAATCAAAACATTTATCTATCCAACCATAAGGTAGATCAGCGGCTACCCCCCCAATACGAAAAAAATTATGCATCATTCTCATACCTGTCGCAGCTTCGAATAGATCATATATTAATTCTCTTTCTCTAAAAATATAGAAAAAAGGGGTTTGTGCACCAATATCTGCCATAAAAGGTCCCAACCATAGTAGATGAGAAGCTATACGACTTAACTCCAACATAATTACTCGTATATAGCTGGCTCTTTTAGGTACTTGAATATTTCCCAATTGTTCCGGCCCGTTTACAGTTATTGCTTCTGTGAACATAGTCGCTAAATAATCCCAACGTGTTACATAAGGCAGATATTGTATAATTGTTCGGTTTTCCGCTATTTTTTCCATACCTCTGTGTAAATAACCCAATATTGGTTCACAATCAATAACATCTTCACCATCCAGAGTAACAATAAGTCGAAGAACACCATGCATCGATGGGTGTTGAGGCCCCATATTTACTATCATGAGGTCTTTTCTTGTAGCTGGGATATTCATAGGTTTTTCCTCGATTCATTCTTCCATGAATCGTTCAAAAAAAAAAGTTCATCAAAATTCAGTATCTAATAAATCGAATAATTGAAAATGATTCTTTAAATTACCTAATTTGTGAATCCCGAATACCCAACCGATTTATTAAATTTTGATAACGTATTTTGTTTTTCTTTGACAAATACGACAATAGTCGTTTCCGTTTTCCCAGAATTATACGTAAACCTCCTTGAGATAAATCGTCTTTTGGGTGTAATTTAAAATGTGAAGTAAGTCTTTGTATTTTATTAGTGAAGTTGAATACTTGAAATTCAACCGATCCCGGGTTTTCTTCTTCTTTTTTTTTTTGTGAAATAACAGGTATAAATGAATTTTTTATCATAAAATGAAAGCTTTTCTTTCCCCCTCCTTTTTGGTAGATATTTTTATTGATCAGTAATAGTAATGACACTCATTTTGAATTTTTTATATCAAATTTTACCTTAATTTATTTAACAATTTTCACAATTCTGAATTTTTTTTTTTCAAATTCCTTATTAAGGAATGTAATTCAAATAGAGAATAAATACTATATTTATGTATTCAAAAAATAAAAAATTCTATTGTCTTGTATTTAAAAAATAAAAAAAAAAAAGACAATTTTGATTTATTCATTTTTCTATTGATTTATTTCTATCTAATGGAGACATCATTGAAGTCGTATCAATCCCACAATGCGTGTGCGCGTTTATTTTATTTATTGCAATTATCAATTATATGTGAACATATATATATATATATAAATAAATATTTATTTATATATATATATATATGTTCACATATCAGATATCAGATAGATATCTGAAATATTATGATAATGATAAATAGAACAAAAATCTAGATTTTCAATCGAGGATACATATGTATTCTTAATATACTGAAACGGCTTCCATTATGTGTATCAAACCAATAGCGGTTCATACAAGCTAAATCTTCGAATCGATAATTTGGCCAAAGAAAGAATTTTAAAGTCATTAGTTTTTTTGTATCGCTATCAATATCTTCATTTTGAGTCAAAACTTCAGAAGAATTATTTCGTTTTTTCTCAGTGTCATTTATTGTGTTTCTATGCACAGTATTTCTATTCTGTGGGTTCAAACAAATTAGAATTCTCAATTCTCTACGGCGTCTAGTGGACAAAAGATTTTCAGGAACAAGTAAATCATAGTTTCTTTTCAAAATTTTACGTTTGTGCCTCAATGATATGCTTATGGTTTGATATATAAAAAATTGTTCATAGTTTTTTCTAGAAATACGAATAGGTTCAATAAAAAACATTAGGTTGTCCCTCAATTCCTCTGTGTCCCTACATTCTGTATAACAAGTGTCCTTCATCTGCAGACGCGCCGTAATTTCAAAATCGAGGTCTGCCTTTTTTATAGACATTATGAAAAATTGTTTTAGATTTTTCAATCTAACCAGGAGACAATATAAGTTGATATTATCCATTAGTGTTTCTTGGACGGGAGTCTTACAGTGCAAATAAAAACCAAAATATTTATCTAGTAAGAAATTTTGTTCGCCATTTAGATCCTTCCTGTATCTAGTTATACTATACCGAGTGTCCCTATAATAGTTTGAGAGATATGATTTGAGATCTGCTTGCTTCCCGTATTCTTTCTTTTCTAACTTTAACTTGGCTACATCAGTAATGTTTTTGTTTCCATAAAACTGCACAAAAAAGAAATTCATTGGTAAGATCCAAGGATTCTTCTTATATGCACTTAATTTTGAAAAGAACCCAAATCTCGGAGTCAATAATTTCTGATTCGTTTTGGAATTCTTTTTTCTTTTTCCCATCCAATTTAGATACTTTCTATTCAGATTTTTTTCCATTGTTTCCATATCCATATCTATAATACCATCTTCTGCTATATAATTTTGGATAAAGCTATCGCCCATTATATCAAATAATTCTTTTTTATTTTTAGGTATGTTGTAATTAATCGTTTGGTTTTTGTTTGCTTGCAATGGTGATTTATATCCATAAATATAGGATTTTTTGTTATCTGCATAATTTATATATTGATAGGAGAAAAGATCATATCCATATTGTTTTTTTATTTTTTTTTTTTTTTCTAATAAATCTACTTGTTGTTTTTTTTGTTTTTTGTAAAAAATGAATTGGTTTTTTTCAGATGAATCATATTCAACTAAATTTTTCTTTTGAGCCACGCGATGTTCATGGATTCTCTTCCTCCACTTTTGTGGTACTAATTTTGACCATCCGCTCTGAGGTAAAGCATATTGATAATGAACCTTTAACCAATTTATCCATTGATTCATTATAGAATCGGGACGGTTCTTATGTCTTAATTTGGAATTTAATCTTCCTCCTTGTATTCTAAAAAAATAATCTTTTATTTCATTCTTAAGAAACAAAGATCTTCCATGAGATTCAAAAATAGATCTTAACTTATATTTATATCCATTACTAACTTGTGATAATTTAAAAAATACATAGGCTTGTGACAAAGAAGATACATCACAAGAATTCTGTGAATTCATATCTGTAATATTCCAAGATTTGTCTATAATCGACATAAATGGAATTATACTTTCATTTGTTTTATGAACTCTTTGTTCATTTTTTTTTTTAGTGTAAATGGAAATAAATACATTTACAATTTTGTCTGTTAATTCAATAATATTAAGAAAACGTTGTCCAGACATCATAATAATACGAGTGATAGAGAAAACGATCTCTATGTATATCCTTCCCATTAAAATTTGAAAAAAAAAATAGGATTTACGGATTAATCGAACGGTTCTTCTTTTTAATATTTTCAAACTATTTTTTAGTAATTCTAATCTTTTAGCATCATAAGTAGTTTTGGTAGAATTCAAATTAATCTCTAAAGTTATAACCCCCTCTTTTTTTTCTTCTGTCATTTTTTCTAGTTGTTTTAAGATTGTCTTTGTTTTAACATTAAGATCTTTTATCCTTTTTTCTGTGAAATTTGTCCAATTCATAGATTGAATTAGAACGGGCGATTCCTCAATCATTGGATTACTCTTACTGATTGTTGAATTTTTTTTGCTTTCACTCAATTCATCTCTTTTTTTGAACCTATTTTCGATTTCTTCTAACACGATTCGAGACCCCTTTTTTCTTTCATTAAAAACTTTTAGAACTAGAAAAAAACGATTTTTCAAATCTTTTTTCAATTGTTTTTTTATTTTTTTTAAAATGGGACCCAAAAATAAAAAAGGGTTTGGGACATGATCATCAAGGTACGATTCGACTTGTGTTCCATAACCTGTTAAAAACCATAAGTTTTTTTCTTTCAGTGGATCTTTTTTTTTTTCAGTAGATTTTTTTTTTTTTTCAGTAGATCGTACCTTATTGTGCCACGGTTTCAGAACAAAAGGGAATAAGATCCTTATCTGAATACCCTCCCAGAACCAGTTTGTTGGCAACGCGGTGTGAGATACTGGAACGCCCTGATAGGTGCAGTAAATATGGACTTCTTTTCTCCAATCCCTCAAATCTTCTGACCATTCAGGATTTTGAAATAATAGTATACGAATGATATTTTTTGTGATTATCAATGAAGGTAATAGAATATATTTTCTAAATATTGATTGGAATAGTAATACAAAACTTCTGATTATTAGACCATAGAGAATGCTCTCCCAGGCTTCTTCGATTTGTCTAAGTCTTATTTCAGACTCGTCTTTGTTTTCCTCTATCTCTTTCTGTTCTATCGTTTTCTCAAACGCCAAAAATTCCGAATTATCAGTACCCGGTTTCCTGAAATATTCTTTCAAATATTGGGAGATATCATAGACAAGATCACCAAACAAGAACGCGTAGTCGCCCATTATCTCCAAAAAAAGAGGGGAGTGTGCAGTTCCTTGAAAGAGTTTATAAGTTACTGTTTTACGCCTTTGAGGGCGCATAGATCCTCTGATTAGGTCTCGGCAATAATCTGGTTCGCGTGAATAATGAACTACAGCAAATTCAGTATTTCTGTCCGGTTCAGCACTATTCTGATTGTCATTAGAATCTGTTTTACTATTAAAAAGAACTATACGGTCAGCTTTTGGGGAACGAATCTGAGACTCCTTTGGACTCGCGTCCATCAATACCGCCAATTCGTCGACTAAGTCGTATGACCATCGAGGAACTTCTTTACTTATTTCGTTTATTTCACTACATAGTTTTCTATTAAAAATTGTATTATTAGTAGGATCAGTTCGAATTGCGTCCAATAATAATTTTCTTTTTGTTTTTTTTTCTTCGGAATATATTTTTACTTGTTCATGTTCTGGAAATAAATAAAGTCCGTCAAAATTCAAACTTGATACTGATTTTTCCGAAAATTTACTGATTAAGTTAAAAAAAAAACCAATTTCATTTAATAATAATTTTCTATCAAATTGATCTATTTTCTGTTCAAATTCTGGATCATTACTATTAATAGAAAGAAGGAGACCATGAATCTTATTTATCAAAATGTAGTTTGTTGTGTCAGTTTCATTTGGAATGAAGGGTGAAAAGCCTTTTTGGATTTCTCCACGAACGCGTCCATTCAAGAAAGGATCATATATTTTAGTTAAGTATTTTGTTTTCCTATTATCATCAGACAATCTAATTCGATTTTCAAATACATCCACAGGACTAAATTTAATAGATTTATTATCTATCATTTTTGCCCTTTGAAAAAATTCATTGATTAGTTTATTTCCTTTTTCTTTATTAACAGAGCTCCAATAATTAGACAATTCATTATCATTATAGGAGGTTTTATCTCTTCTGAAGAGATCCATTTTTTTTTCCATGATTTTCAGAAAAGTAGATAAATGAGGTGGATACGTGAAAGATATTCGTTTTTTTCCATCACTTTGACATACCTGAAAAAAAAATTGTGAATTTTCATCTCTTACAACCCTTTCAAAGTGATCATTTTTTATATATCGCAAAGGCCTATTCCATTTTCGATAATCGAAAAGAGTAGTTACAAGAGATTTTTCCAACGGGGCGAGTTTTTTGTTGAAAGTATTCTCTTTTTTATCAGAAAGATAAACAGTAATATCTTCTTCTTCTTCGTTAGTTTCTTCCTTTTCCCAATCTATTGCAGCTTTGACTTCCTCCAGGTCCCTGTCATCGTATCGCATCATTTCCTCAATATAATAATATGGGAGCGGTGTTCTGCCTAAATAGTGTGCAAAGCTAACAAATGAAAAAACAACAAATATTTGCCCCACATAATTTCGCAATTGTAGGAGAATGTATTTATCAAATTTCATAGTTATCTTATATTTGATCGACTTTTTGTGCTGTAACCAGACTAATACCAATCCAATACATTTCATTAAAAAGATGTGACCTATTAACCACCCAACAAAACTACTTGTTAAGAATAACAATTTATTGTTGGATCGAAACAGATAAATGTTCATTAATCTTATTAAGATTGAACTTGGCAAAAGAAAGGGGTTTAATAACTGAAAAAAAAGATTGTTAAAGAATACTTTAACAATCCTAAAATGACGTATTGAATTTGGATTCTTGTATTCAGAATCCAGTTTGGATCCCGAACCCAAATAGTAGTGTTTGTCATTTTTGTGGACAAAATTAAAGAAAAGATACGGTAGAGTTAAGACTGTTATTGTATGAGGTCTACTCAATGCCAAATGCAAAGGCGCATAATAGATCGATATAAACATCATGAGCTGTCCCGTAATAAACCCGGTTGTT
Organism: Vicia faba; assembly: GCA_948472305.1. NCBI lineage: Eukaryota > Viridiplantae > Streptophyta > Magnoliopsida > Fabales > Fabaceae > Vicia > Vicia faba. The sequence continues at coordinate 32,378 of CATIWC010003338.1, forward strand.
GCTGATATTTTCGTTTCAGATCCCTTTCCTAAGATTTGCCCTCGAAGAAGGAAGAGATAAGACGGTCCTATGGAGAATGTAGTCAGAAATCCATAATAGAATCCGATCACAACGGCTGAATTC